>PVHX01024839.1:0-23357 GCA_004024805.1 Geosciurus inauris | reverse complement strand
TCCTGGAGATGAGTGCTCTATTGGATGTGTGTGTGGCAAAGATTTGTTCCCAGAATGTCGGCTCTCTGTTCACTTCATTGATTATTTCTTTTGCTGAGAAGAAGTTTTTCAGTTTGAATCCATCCCATTTGTTGATTCTTGATTTTACTTCTTGTGCTATAGGAGTCTTGTTAAGGAAGTATGGTCCTAATCGGACATGATGAAGATTTGGGCCTATTTTTCCTACTATTAGGTGTTGGGTCTCTGGTCTGATGCCCAGGTCCTTGATTCACTTTGAGTTGAATTTTGTGCATGGTGAGAGATAGGGGTTTAGTTTCAATTTGCTGCGTATGGATTTCCAGGTTTCCTAGCACCATTTGTTGAAGAGGCTATCTTTTCTCCAGTATATGTGTTTGGATCCTTTATCTAGTATAAGGTAACTTGTATGTAAGTGGGTTTGTCTCTGTGTCTTCTATTCTATACCATTGGTCTACATGTCTATTTTGGTGCCAGTACCATGCTGTTTTTGTTACTATAGGTTTGTAGTATAATGTGAGTTCTGGTATTGTGATGCCTCCTGTTTCACTCTTCTTGCTAAGGATTGCTTTGGCTATTCTGGGTCTCTTATTCTTCCAAATGAATTTCATGATTGCCCTTTCTATTTCTATAAGGAATGACTTTGGGATTTTAATTGGGATTGCATTGAATCTATATAGCGCTTTGGGACGTATGGCCATTTTGACAATATTGATTCTGCCTATCCAGGAGCATGGGAGATTATTCCATCTTCTAAGGTCTTCTTCAATTTCTTTCTTCAGTGTCTTGTAGTTTGCATTGTAGAGGTCTTTCACCTCTTTTGTTAAATTGATTCCCAGGTATTTTATTTTTTTTGAGGCTATTGTGAATGGGATAGTTTTCCTAATTTCTCTTTCAGAGGGTTTGTCCCTGATGTATAGGAATGCAATTGATTTGTGGGTGTTGATTTTATATCCTGCTACTTTGCTGAAATCATTTATTAATTCTAAAAGTTTTCTGGTAGAATTTTTTGGATCCTCTAAGTATAGAATCATGTCGTCTGCAAATAATGAGAGTTGGAGTTCTTCTTTTCTGATTCGTATCCCTTTAATTTCTTTCATCTGTCTAATTGCTCTGGCTAGTGTTTCCAGGACTATGTTGAATAGCAGTGGTGAGAGAGGGCATCCCTGTCTTGTTCCCGTTTTCAGAGGGAATGATTCCAATTTTTCTCCATTTAGGATGATGTTGGCCTTGGGTTTAGCATAGATAGCTTTTACAAAGTTGAGGAATGTTCCTACTATCCCAAGTTTTTCTAGTGTTTTGAGCATAGGAGGGTGTCGTATTTTGTCAAATGCCTTCTCTGCATCGATTCACAAAATCATAATTCTCATCTTTAAGTCTATTGATGCGATGTGTTATGTTAATTGATTTCCATATGTTGAACCAACCTTGCATCCCCGGGATGAACCCCACTTGATCATGGTGCACTATTTTCTGATATGTTTTTGTATACGATTTGCCAGAATTTTATTGAGAATTTTTGCATCTATGTTCATCAGATTTATTGGCCTGAAGTTTTCTTTCTTTGACGTGTGTCTGTCTGGTTTTGGAATCAGGGTGATACTTGCCTCATAGAATGAGTTTGGAAGGGTTCCCTCCTTTTCTATTTCATGAAATAGTTTGAGGAGAATTGGTATTAGTTCTTCTTTGAAGGTCTTTAGAACTGAGCTGAGAGTCTATCTGGATCTGGGCTTTTCTTGGTTGGAAGGCTCTTGATGGCATCTTCTATTTCCTTGCTTGAAATTGAACTGTTTAAGTTGTGTATGTCCTCTTGGTTCAATTTGGGTAGGTCATATGCCTCTAGAAATTTGTTGGTGTCTTTAGGGTTTTCTATTTTACTGGAGTATAAATTTTCAAAATAGTTTCTAATTATCCTCTGTATTTCAGTAGTGTCTGTCATATTTCCTTTTTCATCACGAATTTTAGTAATTTGGGTTTTCTCCCTCCTCCTATTTGTTAGGGTTGCTAAGGGTTTGTCAATTTTGTTTATTTTTTCAAAGAACCAGCTTTTTGTTTTGTCAATCTTTTGAATTGTTTCTTTTGTTTCAATTTCATTGATTTCAGCCCCAATTTTGATTATTTCCTGTCTTCTACTTCTTTGGGTGTTAATTTGTTCTTCCTTTTCTAAGGCTTTGAGACGAAGAGTCAATTCATTTATTTGTTGACTTTTACTTCTTCTAATGAATGAGTTTAGTGCTATGAACTTTCCTCTTAGCACTGCCTTCATGGCATCCCAGAGAAGGGATGGCATCTCAATATTTTGATATGTTGTATCAGAGTTTTCGTTTGCCTCTGAGAATTTTTTTTATCTCTTCCTTGAAGTCTTCTGTTATCCATGCATCATTCAATAGCATATTATTTAGTTTCCAGGTGATGGAGTAGTTTCTGTTTTTTAATCTGTCATTGATTTATAATTTTATTGCATTGTGGTCAGATAGGATGCAGGGTAGAATCTCTATTTTTTTGTATTTGCTAAGACTGGCTTTGTTACATAACATTGATCTATTTTGGAAAAGGATCCATGTGCAGCTTAGAAAAAAGTGTATTCACTCGTTGATGGATGGAACACTCTATATATATCTGTTAATTCTAAATTATTGATAATTTTATTGAGGTCTATGATTTCTTTATTAAGTTTTTGTTTGGAAGATCTATCCAATGGTGAGAGAGCTGTGTTAAAGTCTCCAAGTATTATTGTGTTGTGGTCTATTTGATTCTTGTATTTGAGAAGGATTTGTTTGACATACGTAGAAGCCTCATTATTTGGGGCATAGATATTTATGATTGTTATGTCTTATTGATGTAAGATTCCCTTAAGAAGTATGCAATGACCTTCTTTATCTCTTTTCACCATCTTTGGTTTGAAGTCCACTTTATTTGATATGAGGATGGAAACTCCTGCTTGTTTGTGGGATCCATGTGAGTGATATGTTTTTTCCCACCCTTTCCCCTTCAGTTTGTGGATGTCTTTTCCTGTAAGATGAATCTCTTGAAGACAGCATATTGTTGGGTCTTTTTTTTTGATCCAGTCTGTAGGTCTATGTCTTTTAATTGGTGCATTTAGGCCATTTACATTCAGGGTTATTATTGAGATATGATTTGTAATTCCTGTCATTTTGGTTTGTTTTACCTTGAGCTGTTTTCTCTTTTGAATGGTCTTTCCTTTAGTGTAGTTCCTCTCTTTGTAAATTTTCATTTTTGGTTACCATTTTCTCCTCGTGGAATATTTGTCAAGAATGCTGTGTAGTGCAGGCTTTCTTGCTGTAAATTCTTTTAACTTTTGTTTATCATGGAAGGTTTTTATTTCATCATTAAATCTAAAGGTCAATTTTGCTGGATATAAGATTCTTGTTTGGCATCCATTGTCTTTCAGGGCTTGGAATATGTTATTCCATGATCTCCTGGCTTTGAGGGTCTGGGTTGAAAAATCTGCTGAGATAGAATTGGTCTCCCCTTGTATGTAGTCTGGTTCCTCTCTCTTGTGGCCTTTAAAATTTTATCCTTATTCTGTATGTTGGGCATTTTCATTATAATGAGCCTTGATGTAGATCTGTTGAAATTTTGTACTTTTGGTGTCCTATAAGCCTCTTGTATTTGATTTTCCATTTCATTTTTCATATTTGGGAAATTTTCTGATATTATTTCATTGAACAGATTGTGCATTCCTTTGGTTTGAAATTCTGCACCTTCTATCCCATTAAATCTTAGATTTGGTCTTTTGATGCTGTCCCATATTTCTTGTATGCTCTGTTCATGATTTTTTACCATCTTCACTGGATAGTCAAGTTTATTTTCAAGATTATATATGTTGTCTTCATTATCCGAGGTTCTGTCTTCCAGGTGATCTAGTCTACTGGTGATGCTTTCTATTGAGTTTTTATTTGGTTTATTGTTTCCTTTATTTCAAGTATTTCTGATTGGTTTTCTTTCCCAATCTCTAGCTCTTTCTTAAAGCAATTTTTGCTACTTGTAATTGCTCTCTTATCTCTTTGTTAGAATGATCGATGGTTGCCTTTATTTGCTCACCTATTTCTTTGTTGGGTTGATCAATTTTGGCCTATAATTGTTCACTTATGTCATTCTTTAGTTCACTGATCATTTTAGTTATGTACATTCTGAATTCTTTCTCTGACACTTCAACAACTGTGTTGTCAATGGATTCTGTTACAGTGGTATCCAGGTTTATTTGGGGTACGTTCATCCCTTGTTTTTTCATGTTGATTGTGTATCTTCCTTTCTTGAAATACCAATCTGAGGTGTTGCGGCTTCTATCCTATAATCTTGTATTGACACTCCAGATTACCTGTGTCTCACCTTGGAGCTACTTCTGTTCCCCCAGTGTCCCCAGATGGGCACTAGTGCCACTAAAGTTGGTGGCGGAGGTAGTGGATGTACCTCTAGAGGACAGTGGGAGTGGCCTTGGCTGGGCTCCTGAGGTGGCCCTTGAGGGCTGTTTTGCCCCTCTCTTGCATTCCTGCTGGTGAACAGGAACTCTGGAGCAGAACTGGAGGTGGGCCCAGGTCTCGCTTAGGCAGGGTCACAAGCTGGAAAGTCTGTGTGCGACCCTTACAGTGAGTGTGAGCTCCCCTGGGGCTGGAGGCTAGCAGACTCTGGTCTGCCTTCAACTGGGCACCCCTGGCTTTCCCTAAGGGTGGTTTTGGGCCTTCTCTCTCGCCTGACCACAGGAACTCTGGAGCAGAACTGAGGTGGGCCCAGAGTGCACTTGGGTGTTGCGTCTTATGCTGGGATCTCTGCAGGCCACTCTTACCCTGGGTATACCTTTCTCTGTGGTAGTGGCTCCTGTTGGAGCCTGGTCTCCTTTTGGCTGGACACCTATGGACTTTCCTGAGGGCGGATCTGGGCCCTCTGTGGCTCCTGCTGGTTCACAGGAACTCTGGAGCGGAACTGAGGCGGGCCCAGGGGTCTCTGGAGTGACTCTTACCCTGAATTTGGGCTCCCTAGTGGCTAGCGCGTAGTAGTCCTTGGTCTCCCGTTGGCTAGACACCTGTGGAGTTTCCTGAGGGTGGATCTGGGCCCTCTGTGGTTTCTTGCTGGTCCACAGGAACTCTGGAGTGGATCTGCTAGGGACTTTTCTGTTCACCAGCTTGTACTTCTGGGAAGTTGGAGAGCATAGTGGCACGTGCTGCCTTTGATGTCATAGCATATGGCTCGAGGTCACCGATGGGGAAACTGTCCCTGACATACAAACTGTGTTGGAGCTTGCCCATGTGACTTTGTGAGTCTGTTGCCCATATTGGTTCACATAAAACAAAACTTAATATGTTGGCCATTTCTAGGTGAAGAATAAATGAGGGGAACTGATCAGTCCCAATTAGAGCCAGTGAGAGGGTCCCTTCTGCTTCAATCTTGAATACTTTATTTAGTCTTTCCTCTCTCAATCCTAACATCACTCGAGCAATGGTGACGATGTAGAAAGAGTCCTTGTGCAGGAAAAGCAGCTCCTCGCTGACCACATGAGGGATGATGGGCAGGTTGCTCACCTTCCTGAGCCTCAGTGTGCTCTTCTGTAGAATGAGATGGACCAGGACAGGATTGTGGAAAGGACTGAAGGGATGATGGATGTTAAGCCCAACTGGCCCTTCTGGACTTCAATACAGTCTGTGTCCGAGTCATGAATGCACCAGCCAAAGTATGTGCCCAGCTTGGGGTTGTTAGGAACACCTTCTGCAGATGTCACTCTCTTCTGTGAAAGCTCTTTCATGGAGAGTAAAATATGTATTGGTGGTATTAATGGTAGAAAGTATGAATGTAACTGGATCAGAGCAAAATTGATATGACTTAGCAGTGCAGGGATCTGAGTGAGTTTGGGGGGGAATCAGTTTGATCTGTGGGGTTTTTATGTCTAGGCAGTAACAATAAATAGGAATTATATTAATTGGCTCCCTGATCAGTTATGAGAAATATGTTTTATAGGAATTATATCAAATGCAATACAATAATTATTTTGGTGAGTGAAGAGCCACCCTGGGAAACATGCCCAGATGTACTGTCCTGCAGTGTCTGGAGGCCTAGAGGTCCTTGGTGTGGATTTGAGGAGGGGAAACGTTCCAGGGTCTTAGCTTGGAAAATTACCCCTTTCCCAAGGTCACTCAAAAACTAATGTGAATTTATGAAGTTGTCTGTATTAGTAACAAGTTGACAATTCAAATTAACCATTACATTGTCCAACAATCATTAAGCTTTGAATGCAAAATAGCTCACTAATATCTACTGTGTGTCCCCCTGGCCATGGGGAACCCTGGCTTCCCCCTCTCCACCACTGCAAAGCATATATCTTGTTACATAGTGGGTATTACAGCTGATTCCCCTACTTCAGTTCTACCCCAGATAATTTGTTGAAACCATCTGTATTAGTTAGGCTAATCAGTGCTAGCTGCAGCAACAAATAACCCTATACTTTGAATGGATTTACTTGATTATGTACATCCTGAACTCCTTCGCTGACATTTCTTCCACTGTGCTGGCTGTGGATTCTAATAATGTAGTATCTTGGCTTGTTTGGGGGTGCTTTCTTCCTTGTTTCTTCATATTAATCATGTGTTTTCCCTTCTAGCAGTGTAGACCTGAGGTATTAAAGTTTCTACCCTATAGACTTATAGTGTCCCTGCAGGTTGCCAATACCTCTCTTTTAATGGGGAGATCAATATTAACAGGTCCCAATGCAAACAATATACAGCCTTAAACCAAATAGCTCCTATTAAGACGTTTACAGTTTTGTCGCAATGGACATAAATGATTTGTTTGATTATTATCTATAATATAAACAGTAGGTTTGCAAAAGGGTCTACAGTTTCTAATGGTGGACAAAGAGAGAACCAGGGGGTGTAGGATGAGATGTTAAGGAGGTAGGAGGTGAGGATATAGAGGGATTAGATCTTAGGAAATGTGTACAAGCAATCAAAAGAAGTTGGCTGGTAGCAGGAGGGAAGAGAAAGATTCTGGGGCACAGATAAGTGGGAAGAAAACAGAAAGAGTACAAAACACATACAAACAAGAAAATTAAGACAAAGAAAAAAAGCAACCATAAAGATAAAAGAAAATACAACCATAAAGATAAAAGAAAATACAACAATATACTATTCAGACATCCCAGTCCTCCTTAGCCTAATGCATGAAATGTACTTGGTTTCACAAATGTTGGGGATGTGAAAGTGGGAAAAGAACAGAAAAGAATAAAAAATCTTGAAGGAAAATTGAAGGGTTGTTTCTGTTGGAGTTCAGTGTCTTCCCTGGTTCCCTTCTGATCTGACAGCCTGGGCTATCTGGTGTTTCCTGGTATCTCTACCCTCAGGAAGGTGAAGGTTATTGGGGTGAGAGGGTTGGTCTTGGAGGCGGAGCTCCTGGAGGTGGGGTATAGCACTTGCTGTTCGCCTTGGAATACTGCATCCCAAGGATCTCCTTTGGGGCCCGCTCGTGTGATGTGGCACCTGGTCTTAGCTCCTTAGATTGCCTGTAGACCCCATAATTCCTGGTCTCTAGTTTAGTCTCTACACTGCATCTCTCACGTCCTCTCCTTTTCTGCTTCCTAATCAGAAACCTCTCTCTCTGGAGGTTCTGTGGGCTGCACCCAGGGCCCTGCGCACCTGTTGTGGAGAGCTGTTCTGTGTCGGGCAGATCAGGACTAGGCTTCAGGAGCTACGTGCAGGCCATGTAGTTGCAAGTGCTGTGCAGGGTTGGTGGCTGTGTGTGTGGGGGGTGTCAGGGGACTATATTACCTTGCTATTATTTTTTTGGTGTCCCAAGATGCGAGTTGCCCCAACTAAAGACGGCGAAGGCGGCAATGGAGGTAACCCAAGATGGCCACCAAGGTGTCCCAAGATGGATGAGACCTCTCTCACAGATGGGGCAGCGAGGACGGGCTGTGTGGTGGTATTGAGTAGCATGTTCGGAGATGCAGTGCTGTGACATGTGGTGCTGCGGTGGGCGACTGTCCCCAGACCCTGTCCAGCGTCCCCAGGTGCAGGCTACCATGTAGAGGGGACTATGGCAGTGTCCCAAGATGGAGGTAGCTGGGGGAGCCCCGCATTGGTTAATGGGGAGATGGTGCGGGCTGGGGTTGAGGATAGTATCTGGGCTTGGGCCTGAGTGGCTTAACTTAATGCACCAATGCTGTCTAGAGCCCTGGGTGGGTTTTCATACAATGACCTGGGAACCAGGCGTTCACTTCCTATGGAGTTGGCATCTGCCAGCGCCTACACTGAGCGCTCTGTGTTCTGTTGATGAAAGTGTGGTGAACCACACAGGAGAGCCAATGGACAGTCCAGAAGCGGCTCACATCTCTCCTATTCTATTAGTAGAGGCTGGTCAATTGGTCCAATCTGAATCTAAGAAGGGTGGTCTTTCCAGGTGTCCCGGTTGGGGAATGAATAGAAGACCTCCACCAGGTTTCTCCTGCAGCATCTGTGGCCATCTCTTGACCCCTGCTGGGAGTGGGTTGAGGATGTGTGTGTAACCATGTGTGCGCAGCCCGATGGCCAGTGAGTTGGAGCGCAGGCAGCTCCAACCCACCCAGGGCTTTCCTTCCTTGGCCCACAAGGAAGGAGATGGCCCACCTCTGCCTGTGGAGAAATCCCTGCAGCTGCTGCCCCGTGGTTCCTACCTGCCTGAGGAGGAAGCACATGCCTGGAGAAGAGTCCAGAAGGGGAGTCTTGGAGCAGCAAAACAGATATTCTCACATATGTCTCCTGGAACTTTCCCTGTCTCTGGTCCTCTGCTTCTGAGGGGCCATCAATCATGTCATTGTGGAAATCAGTCAGAATTTGAAGTTGCCATTGCTTTTAGCTGAGCTCATCTTCACCAACAACAGCTACTGTGAAACATTTTTGAAGCGGAGTCCAACCCTGAGCAAAAAATGTCAACATTATCCTAATAAACTGGATCACTGCAGGTAACCAGTGCCAAGGATGTACATTGGGTGCAAAATCTCAGAGGTAGCTTGAGATAAAGTGGGGAGGGCGGGCTGTGGATCCCCAAGGACTCAGATTCAAGATCAGAGCTCAAGTCCCTCCCAGGTGTGATCCTGGGCAAGTCACACGTTCTCTGAGACCTCTGTGTTTTTTCATGGAGTCCCAATGTCCACCTTGCAGAGTTGTTGAATTCTGCATGTGAAGTGCCAACCCCCAGATGTCATTTAATGGCTTCAAATGACTTTAAAAATCTACTTTTTAGCTTCATTGACTTTCTTGGGGGAAGAGAGCTCCTATTTCTTCAATTGTCAAGTCTTTGGGCCCAATTAACCAGGAGTTCACCCTCCCTCACCTGCACAGACAGCCTGGCAGAGGGAGCTTTCTATTTAATACCCCATCTTATCCTAGCAGCCAGGTCGGACCCTCTATTATTCATATTCTGCAGTAATGGGCTCATTAAGCTTCACCGTGTGACTCTCTGGATCCTGGAATGAAACCAAAGACAACTTCTCCAGTGGTTATTTTCTTCCCAGAGATGCTAACACTTTTGGGAGGTAATGCCAAGACAGCCAGTTCAACTCACATCCTTTTTTTTTGGAAGGAGACAGGATATAAATTATTAGTAAGTAAATAAATAAGTAACCATTTGATTCTGTCAGTTTAGGAGGAAAACAATCAGTCAACCAGAGTTTGCTGTTGTGTAGACCACTTGATTGACTGAATCATGAACTTTTGGGGGAAGAGGGGAGGGAAGGGGGAACATCAGTATTGTGTTGCTCTCTGACAAGGAAGTTTGGGGAACGAGACTTAGCAAACAAGGAGAAGAAAGCTAGTCCAAGTTACTGCCTCCCTCCCTTCTTGCAATTAGCCAAGGCACAGCATCCAAGGCACCTATCTTTCCCTGTGCACATGACAGGTGCCAGTTGAATATCTGCACCTCTCGCCGATAAAAAACTTAAATTCTACATTATATCCATGCATTAGTTTGATACCTAGACAAATGATTGCTTTCCTACCATATTAATTCTAATATTAGAAATGAAAGGTGCTAGTGTTCAAAGAATTGCTTCAGTTCCTCACTTTTCTTTTGAAGGGGGCTCTTTCATTAAAGAGATGATTCTATGTCTTCCTATGGATTTTTAAAGCAGTTAACAGTGACTAATTTCCTCTTCCTTTTTTTTTTTTTGGTACCGGGGAATGAACTCAGGGGCATTCGACCACTGAGCCACATCCCCAGCCCTATTTTGTGTTTTATGTAGAGACAGGGTCTCACTGAGTTGCTTAGCGCCTCGTCGTTGCTGAGGCTGGCTTTGAACTCGCGATTCTCCTGTCTCAGCCTCCCTAAGTGCTGGGATTACAGGCTTGCGCCATTGTGTATACACAAGTAGGAACACCCTCTGTACTGCATGGTTGTGGAGCTCCGGCAGGCACCTGCGGTGTTACACCGCCACACTCAAGATACAGAGAGCAAATCACTTGAAGCCATTCTCCCAAGCCCTTTGTTGCCTGCCCGTCCCTGTCCTCGCCATCCCCCGCCCAACTCTGATGAGTCTACTGACTCTGTATTTCAGCATTGGCAAAAATGTAGGATAAATGGAATCATGTGGAGTTTTGCCTTTTGAGTCTGGCTTACTGCACGTGGCACAAATGACTTGATTTGAGATTCATCTATATTGTTCAGTACAAGTAGTTGTTTTTCCTTTTTATTGATAAATAATATCCAGTGCACAGTGTAGCACAATTGATTGATTGACCAGTTAAGAGACATTTGGAGTGCCTTCCTCTCATGGGCAAAGCCCTTGGGTTCAATCCTGAAAGGGAAATGGGGGGGGAGAGAGAGAGAGAGAGAGAGAGAGTGAGTGTGTGTGTTCATAGGTTCCCATTCTATTTGGATAAATACTTAGGAATCAGATTGCTGGGTTGTATGGCAAATGCATGTTTATCTTTGTAAGAAGGCATCAACCTGTTTTCCAGAGTGACCTTGTATGTCCCTCCAGCAGCCCAGGAGAGCTTCGGCTGCCTTGGGTGCTATGCCTTGGCTAATTGCAGGAGGGGAAAGGAGGGCCAGCTTTCTTCTTCTCGTCAGCACTTGAAACTCTCTCATTGATCACTTTAGCCCCCCTGGTGGGTCCATGGTGGTATTTCATTGTGGTTTTGATTTACATTTTTATAGTGACTAATAATGTTGAACATCTTTTTTTGTGTGTTTATTGTGCATCTTTATATTTCTTTTAGAGAAATACCTGGTCAAATTTTTTAGCTAGTTTTTTTTTTTAAATAAAACTTAGGTTTTAGAGCAGTTTTAGGTTTACAGGGAAACTGAGTGGAAAAGACTTCCCACAGAGCCCCTGTGCCCCCATGTGCACAACCCCGTCTGCTATCAATGCCCCTACTAGAGTGGTACAGTTGTTACAATCCACGAACTCATGTCGACACATCATTATCACCCAGCGCCCACAGCTTACATTAGGATTTGCTCTTGTGACATGCATTCTGTGGTTTTGGACAAATGTACAATGATAGCTATCCGCTAATACTGCATCACATTATAGTCTTTCCCTATTAGCTTCTTTCACTTCGTAATATGCATTTAAAATTTCTCCCTGTATTTTCAAGGCTTGATAGCCTTCTTTTTATAACACTGAATAATATCCCATTTCCGAATGCACCACATTTTATTTACCCATTCATTCACTGAAGGACATCTTGGTTGCTTCCAGCTGTGGCAGTTATGAATGGGACTGCTTACATCTGGGTGTGGGTTTTTCAGTGGATATAAGTTTTCACGTCCTTTTAGTAAATACTAAAAATCACAATTGCCTATTGTTAGAGTCTATAGTTTTGTGAGAAATTGCCAAACTGTCTTCCAAAGTAGTTCTACCGTCTTGCATTCCCAAGAAAAGTGAGTGACATTCCGGTCACCCTCCATCTTCGCTGGTACTGGATATTGCCCATGTTCTGGATTTTGGCCTTTCTAGAGTTGTGTTGTGGGACTTCATTGTTTTATCCTGCATTTCTCTGCTGCTACATGATGTGTAGGACCTCTCATGGGCTTATTTGCTATCATATCTCTTCTCTGGTGAGCTGTCTGTTTAGGTCCATTTCACTTTTCTTTAAAAGTTAGGTTGTTGGTTTTCTTGTTATTTAGAGTTGAGAGTTTGTTATGGTTTGGATATGAGGCATCCCCCTTAAGAATTTGCAAGGGCTACTGTACTGGTGGTAACTGTAGGCAGGTGGGGTGTGGCTGGAGGAGGTAAGTCACTGGAGGTGTGCCTTTGGGGATTATATTTGTATCTCTCCACCCCCCTGCTTCCTGTTGCCAGGGGCTGAGTAGCTTTCCTCCTACATGCCCATCTACCATGATGAAATAGAAAAAAAAAAACTAGCTAGTATTTACCTGGTCAATTTTTTAGCTAGTTTTTTTTTTTTTAAATAAACTTAGGTTTTAGAGCAGTTTTAGGTTTACAGGGAAACTGAGTGGAAAATCACCTTGGGCCCAGAGTGCTGGAGTCAGTCAACCATAATCTGAATCTCAGAAACCACGAGTCAAAAGAAACTTCTCCTCCTCTAAGTTGTTCTGGTCAGCTATTTTGGACACATCAATAAAAATCTAACTAACAGAGTTCTTCATGTATTTTGAATACAAGTCCATTATCAGATAAATACTTTGCAAATATTTTCTACTCTGGTTTTTTACTGTCTTAACTGTCTCTCTCTTTTTTTTTTAAAATATTTTTTTAGTTGCCAATGGATCTTTATTTTATTTGTTTACATGTGGTGCTGAGAATCGCACCCAGTGCCTCACACATGCAAGGCAAGTGCTCTACCACTGAGCCACAATCCCAGCCCCTTAACTGTCTCTTTTGAATAACGAAAATTCTTAATTTGATGAAGTCTACTTTATCAATTTTTTTCTTTTATGGTGTTGTAGCTAAGAAATCCTTTCCTAACCTGAGGTCAGAAAGATTTTCTCCTGTATATTTTTCCTAGAAATTTTACAATATTGAGTTTTGGGTAGATTTTGTGTAGGGCACAAGGACCATGAGTTATTAATACTTTCTTGCACAAACTACCAGGTCACTGTGGAGTGGCCAGAGCACATTGGTGACCTTCCCCACCAATAGGGTGGACACAGCCCCCTTGCTGTAACCCAGTCGCTCTGTGTCTTACATGTGTAGTTCCCGTTCCTCCAGTGAAACAGCAGTGTCAGAACTGTAAATAGCAACAGGAAATGGCCTCATGTGTTTGGGCTGCTATAACAAAGTCCCTTAGACTGGAAAGCTTATGAACAACAGGAACTTATTTCTTAGAGTTCTGGAGGCTAGAGGTCCAAGATCAAGGTGCCAGCAGATCTAAACTTCTGGTGAGGGCTGTTTGCAGATTCACAGGGGGTGTCTTTTTGCTATGTCCTAGCATGTTGGAGCTAGCAGGTCAGCCCTCGGTATTTTCTTTCTTTTTTTGTTTTTTAATGTTTATTTTTTACTTGTAGGTGGGCAGAATATCTTTATTTTATTTTTTTTTTACGTGGTGCTGAGGATCGAACCCAGTGCCTCGTGCGTGCTAGGCGAACACGCTACCACTGAGCCACAACCCCAGCCCCTGGTATTTTCTTTTATAAAGGCACTAATCCTGCTGGTCACCTCCACAGCCCCCACCTTCTAACATCATCATACTGGGCATTAGATTTCAACATAGGTGTTTTGTGGGGAAACAGTCAGTCTATGGCAGGGAGAAAGCAGCAGAAGGGAGCAGAGAAACCATTTTGTTTGGAGTCAGGGACCTGGATTTGAGTCCCTCCTCTGCCACTTAGATAAAAACTGGGGGTCCTGGGCAGACAATGCACTCTCTGATCCTCACTTTGCCTGTCTGCAAGCAGAGATGGAGCCCTTTTGAGCACATCTCATGGGGTAGCTTAAGGCTTAATGTCCCAACATAAGCAAAAGAGCTATGCACATTTATCATACAGTAAAGATGCTATTTCAGGTGTCATGGGGGAGATGCTTGGACACTTGAGCCACCTCTGTCCATGGTGAATTTAGCTCGAATCCCTTGCTGCCCATTCACTCAGTGACTGGTTGAGATCAGCTGCATTCATTCGGTGTGGGAGAGGGTGGAGCAGGTATCAGGAGCAAGGGCCTGTGTCTGCCAGAGGAAGACAACAATGACATTGGTGACTATGGCGGTGACGGTGAGATTAACACTTACTGAAACTTCCCATGTGCCAGGCATACTTTAGTGCCCCTTACTATTATGTCATCAGAAGAACTCAGTGGGGACAGTGGGATTGTTCTCATTTTATAGATGAGGAAACAGGCACAGAGATGTGACCATCCCAGAGTCACAGTGGTAGTGTCAGGCTCAGCTCCAGAGCCCCCTGACCTCTGAGGTATGCCCCTCAGCATTATTTGGGCCCCAGAATATCCACCTGTTCTGTATGTGCCCTGTGAATAGCCTCCAGGCATCTGTCCTAGCCCTGTGTGACACCGTTCTGCACCACGAGTGGGCTATTAGGGGCAAGAGCTGGTCTCTTCTTGCTTTGTCTTTCACTGTACCTGGCTTGAAAAAGACTCATTTACTGCCAAATAATTCAAGTACGTCTGAGCCTTTCTTCTCCAGCCTTGGCCATGCACAGACTGCTCACAACAGGCAGGTATAAGGGACATGACGTATTTCCAGAAGGGGAAAATAAAAAAAAAAAAATCTGGGCCTGGTTCTGCAGGATGCTCAGAATAGAAGTTGCTGTCTTTTTTTTTTTCCTTTTTATGGTTTTATTTTATTTTTTCCATGTTTTTTAATTGACGCATTGTAGTTGTCCGCGATGGTGGGATTTACTATTTCACATTCGTCCATGCACATGAAATAGCAATGCAATTTGTCCAGCATCACTCTCTTTTGCGGTTTGAAACAACACTGAGATCTGCTGTATGTACTTCCAACAAAGTCTGGTTTTGCATAAGAAAGCGAGCGTGGGTGAACGAGAAGGCCCAGTCGGTCCTGCACATCGCAGGACAGGAACCGGGGGAGAACCCTTGAGCAAGAAATACCAAGCTCCTTCATCAGTGATGCTAGCAAAGTCCGACTGCATCCTGAGTGAGATGTGTCCCCTGTCCAGACTGTCCAAAGGGTAAGGATGTTGGGTAATAAGTGACAATTTATAGGGTCTCATGGCCTTGGAGTTTCCAGAACCCTTATGGAAATAATCCTCTGTCTCTTCTGAGTCACCCTCCCACCTTGGAGGCCAGGTCCTCCAGTTGGCCGAGTCCCATACAAGATGCCACAGGAGCTGCCTGTCTCTGGCCTCCAGCTGGCTATGCATGCTGGACCTCCTGCCCTGCTCTTGGGCCCCTTTGGGCCTATCCATGCTCGCCTTCCAGTGGCCACCACTTCTCCAGGAAGTCTCCCCTGCATGTCCCTCAGTGCTGAGTGGTGCTTCCCAGTCTCTGCCCCCCACCCATGGTTGGGCTGTTCTGCGCTTACATTTTCCTCTTGAGCATTCCCTTGGGGAGCCAGAGACTGCTGTACACATGCAGAGCAGGTGTCCCACAAGAGGGGATGAGGTGCATGCCTGAGTGGGCAAACCCCACAGGTGGGTATGTTACACCTGGCGGGATGGGTGAGAAGAATGAAGCTCAGAGAGTTGGGGACCTTGGCGCTGCTCGCACAGACTCTCCTAGATGGCTGTAGATCAGGAGCTTTTTCTTGGCTGTCTCTTTGGGCCACAGGGCTGACCCCAAGACCATGACTCTGTCATCTTGGTTTGGATGCTGTTGAGATGGAGTCTGGTGGGAGCAGCCCTGATTTCCTTAACCCTCTCTAGCCCTGGGGAGTGCGTGCCGGCCTGAGACGTGCCTGAAGAGAGTTTTGTGGGTTGAGCAGATCACGGGAACAACTGCTGTCCAAACACTGTCAAATGGGGCCTGTATTTAGAAGGTCAAAGTGTCTCCCTGCCTTTTTCCTTAGGTTCTTTTTTTCCAGTCCACTGCGAAACAATAGTGGATGAAAGGGTGTGGAGAATCCATGTGTATTTTCTTTTTTTTCTCTTCCTTCCTTCCTTCCTTTCTTTTTTTTACCTTTCCCTAAGGAGCTTCTGTGCTACCCACACTAATTGTAGGTTTTTCTGAAAATGTAGCATGAATCATTTATAAATAAAGAGACTTTAAAATCCCTAAAAGACTCCCTGAGGTATTCAGTATTTCAGCATAAAATAACTGTTAAATGGAGTTATTCTGAATTAGCTTTTACTGGAAAGTGGTGAAAATAAAGTTTTCTTTTTACCATGACTGTTGCAGTAATTCTTTTACACAGCCACCCGGGGTAATTGACAACCTATTTCCATAATTCAGGTTTTAGCAGAGCCATCCCCTGAAATGGCTGATGCTGGAGGAAGGGACTTTTCAGGCACAGCTTCTCTTACCTGGGCCTAGAGGGAGGATAGCCCAGGACTTCCTGGGAAAAGACCTGAGATGATGCTTTTTTAGGGGGAGAGATGCTAGGGATTGAACTCCAGGCCTTCCACATATTAGACAAAAGCTCTACTGCTAATCTATACCCCCAGCTCTTTATTTTGTTTTGAGTCTTTCTAAGTGGCCCAGGCTGGCTTTGAACTTGTGATCCTCATGTTTCCGTCTTAAGATAACTCTTAATGCTAAAATACAAATGCAGATGGTGGTGATGATGCATGTTGCTGGGGAAGGAACAGTGGCTTTGACTCAGATCACCCAGAGTTGTAACCTTACCACCGTCTCCTCTACGCTGTGTGACCTTGGAGGAGTTGTTCAGCCAATTTGGTCCTCAGTTTCCTCAGGGAGAATAATAATAATACTTTGCAAAGTTGTTAAAAATGAAATAATATTTGTAAATACCCAGAGTAAAATAGAATACCACAATGGTAGTGATAATATATTAATAATGATGTGACCACTTATACATTAGGTGGCCCTTGAACTCATGGGCCAAGAGGGCGCCTGAGCACCTCAGCTCTGCCTCAGCAGTCACTGAGAGCCACTTGGGCACTCTTGCTCCTGCATGCATTAATCCTTCCGTTCTTCCACCTGCTGATTGGCTTGTCTGTTTGGTCTTCAAGTCTTTCCGGAGTGTGTTATGAGCCAGGTATTCTGTGCACGGGGCTGGAGTCTGTTGGTGAGACTGTAAGGGCTTCTGTCAAATGGAGAAAGGCAGATGGCCGTGAGCATGCATGCTGCAGACAGCGTCACAGGTTATGTGGTGCTGGTCCCACACTGGACCCAGAAAAGGCACCAAGGATACATCAGCCAGGCCTACCTGGAGGCAGAACAGAGGCAGGGATGGTTTCATAGGTGGAGAGGGGCACTCAACCCAAGCCTGGAAAGGTGAGGGGCTTCCCAGATGAGCAGGGGTGGGAGGTGTGGCCACCCTTGTATCAGGCTGGCGTCATCTATTCAAGGATAAGGTCTGTCTTACTGTGCCCTGTCCCCACCCCACCCTGTTTTTTAAGTGCTGCCTGGTTCACAGCAAGTTTCCCTTCTATGTTCAGTGAATGAGTGAATGGATTTTACATAGAGGCCCAAAGGGAGGCCTTGCTTGGAGGGTGCAGGGCCAGCACAGTGGCTAGTGTGTCTGGGGACAGTCAGGGGCTAAGTCGGGCTGGGGAGAAGCACAGAGTGCAAGGGATGCTGCAGGGGTGCTGGGTTCTACTGAAAAGGAGCTTTGGCCCTGGCTAAGGGCAGGGTGGAGACCCTGGAGGATTTTACTCAGCGAGGCCTAGGAACTCCTGCTACTTAGGCAGCACGCTGCAAGGAGAATGTCCTTGGCGCTGGAAGGAGGTGCAGACCAGACAGGCCTCTGGGCTTGTCCTCTCCTGTCCCAGCTCAGTGTACTGCCCGAGGTCATGTTGCAAGCTGGGTGTAAAATTATGCACAGGAGGTTCCCCCTTCTATTTTGGAGTTGATTGACAAATTGTCCTGTCACTCAAACGCTTCAACTTATCATAAAGAGTAAAAGAAAATTATCTGTTCAATGCATATGTTCTTTCAGAGCAAAGAAAGCCTGTTCATTATCTCTGGACTGCTGAGCTAGGAAGTTTGTGGAGCTTCAAGGGATGTGCGAGGTGGACCTGGGAAGGAGCTGAGTGTGCTGTGTGCGCGTGTTGTTCTTTATTTACACACACATGTGGTTTGCACACCTGTCTCTACCATCCCTTTCAGAAACACACCAATCCAAATGCACACATATGTATACCCACACTCATGGGCACACACACATCTTGCAAAGTGTGTAGCTATGCAGCAGTTCACGCCTTCCAAGGCTTGTACACATACACACAGATGTTGCATTCTGGTGTCACACAATGGAAACTGGCTGCCAGCTGTTGGAACTTAGGACCAGGCTGAACACAGTGTGCTTTTTGGAGAGCTTTTTGAAGTATCTGACTATTTTCTGGTTCTTCTGGAATATAGAATAAACTTTCCCAAGAGGAGGGTGTTGATCAGAAAGGAAACTCCAATACAGCACGGCAGAGTTCTCATGTTCCACCATATTGTACTTGTTTCCTTGCTCATTGTCCTCCTCAGAGTTCTCAGAGAAGTAGAACTAGTCATGTATATATATTCACACACACACATATATAGAGATCACACACACACACACACACAGATTTATTAAAAGGTATTGCTTCTATGACTAGGGAGGCCAAGAAGCCCCATGATCTGCCATTTGCAAGATGGTGACCTGGGAAACCAGTGGGGTAGTTTCAAGGCATGAGAGCTGCAGAGCCAATGGTATAGATTTCAGTTCAGTCTGAAGACCTGAGAATCAGGAGCATAGGGGGCCAAGAAGATTGGGGCCCCAGCTCTGCCATTCAGGAAAAGAGCAAATTCAGTCTCCCTCTGCCTTGCTCTGAGTGGGTCCTCCAGTGGTTGGGTGATGTCCACCCACTTTGGAGAAGGTCATTTGATTGATCAAGTCTACCCTGGCAAATGGAAGTCTCTTCCAGAAATGCCCTGGCAGACACAGGCCAAAATGTCATTTAACCAGCTATCTGGGCAGCCCATGGCCCAGTCAAGTTGACACACAAACTTCACTATCACACCTGTCAAGTCATAGTAACAATGCCTAGCTCCTGACCACATCCCATACACCAATCCCTGGGCCTGGCCAGGTACATGTGTCATCTCAAACCCTCATAATGGCTCCATTACATAATGTGGTCTCATTTTACAAATGTGAAACAGGTTCAGAAAGGTCAGTTTGTGACCTTGCCAAGGTCAGAGTGAGAGAGCAGTAGCCCTGGCTTCCTCTTCTACCCTGAAATCTGTGCATAAGGTCCTAATTTTTTTCCTATATATAACTCAGGTTGGCTTTGTGGCCACTCAGACTTATGTTTTCACAGTCCACTTTCACACAAGGAACGGGTAGTTGCGTCCTTCATTCTTTCACTAAAGTATTTCTTGAGCTGGTGCTGTTCTAAGTTCTGGGGAAACAGCCAATGAACAGAGCAACTGAGTGAGAGCTGTGGCCTTATCCTGCTGGAAGGCACAGAGTGCAGTGTGCCTGGTAAAGAGCCAAGACCAAGGGCAAAGTTTCCCCGGGTGTTTCTTTTCTAAGGTGGAGTGGCAGAGGAAGGCCCAGAGGTGAAACATAGACGCCGTGAAGAGCAAGCGAGAAAACTGGGTGGTGATGTGCCCCAGCCATGATGCAGCAGCATCGGGCTCGGACCAAAGCCCTGACTCTCATGGACCCTGATGCCTCCAAGCGTCCCTGGGCGGAGCACAGGGACGCAGGAGACAGAAGGAGGACTGTCTTCCCTAAGTCCAGCTGCATGCCTTCTGTTCTTGACAACTGGGGGGTATATGTCTGTGTGTGTGTGTGCTCATGATTTCCTCCCAATCTTGGTGCAAAGAGGAGAGAAATTGAGGCTCCCCACCCTGCAGTCCTGTAGGGGGATCCCTCCCTCTTACTTCTTCTCCCAAAGCCCAGTTTTGCACTACTGTTTAAAATGTGTCTTTCTGCAGTGGCTGAGTAGGTTGAAGTCTTTGAAACACTGAGTGTTCTGTAAAATCCAAATAATTCCCTGTAAATCAAAGTACTTGGCATGCTGGCTGCAAAGCCTGGAGCTTTTTCTTCTTCTTCTTCTTTTTTTTTTTTCCTAAGGTAATCTCTAGAAAGTAGTTTGTACTCATGTTTCCACAGTGATTAAATATGCAAAGTAATTTCCATGATTTTCACTGCGTTCTGAACCAAATCAGATTCCGTTCTGCTCCTCTTTGTACAAAGCCACTTATTGGATCAGATTCCAAAACAAATCCCCCGAATTTGGCGGATCATCATTTTAAAAGGGGGCTTGTTAAGGTAATCATTAAATTAAACCACCCCTTTAAGAATATTTAGATCTGGTCCGCCAAGCGGAACGGTCTAATGGTTTTTAAATTAGAAGCTGCAGAATGCCGGAATGCCGGTGACTTTCCTTTTGTGGGTCAAGTGGGTATTAACAAATGCTAAGACTGTTCTTTCTTTTGTCATCACCTTGAAATCTGCAAAGAAAAGCAAAGAGCTGGAAGGACCCAGGGAGAGAGCCGGGTGGCGATTGCACGTCCGGTGGGTCCATACCCTCATTTGGTTGCAGAATGAGTTAGGGCAAGAGGGAAGATGCTGTGTGGGCTCCCCATCTCCTTGCACTTGATCTTGAAAGGCCCTCAGCCTGTCTGCAGCCTGGGGAGGGTCCTGGTTCCCCACAGGCTTGAGCTGCCCATGGGGTCAGATCTTCTAGCCACAGAACCTGAGTGAATTCCTGTGTCCTGGAGAGTTTAAAAAAAAAAAAAAAGTCTTCCTCAGAAGGTTGGCAGTGAGTCCTAAAGAAATCCAGAGGCAGAAACACTTTGTGAATTCATCTGCAGAGTGTATGGGGACCAAGACTTGTACAATGCATGTTCCTTCCTCTTACTGGGTCTTCAAGCTTCTGGCAGCTCCTAGGTGGTAGCTAAGGTGGCCCAGGCGTGGGGCCCAGCAGAACCGAGCTGGGTTTGTCTCTGACTAATGGAAGTGCAGCTGGAGCCCAGCAGCAGTGTCTGTCTGTCTGTGTGCACCTCCAAGATCCCGAGTTAAGTCATCTAGGGGGTGGGGGGCGGTGCAGGGTGGTTGCTTTGTTTTTAGCTTTCCAGGTGATTTTAAAGCGCAGTCAAGGTTGAAAACAATTGCACATTCAGGAAAAGGCTCCTCTTGCAGAGATGTTTAAAGGAATAAATGTTCTATGGGGATGGGGCCTTCAGTTAAATTAGAGGACCAGCAAACAAAGACCCTGGGGTCAAATGGCCACGGCCCTGTTTTTGTTTAATTAATGAGCTAAGAACAGTTTTTGCTTTTCTGAGTGGTTGAAATGAAAGTAAAAATAGGGATAATATCTCACGATACATGGAAGTTACACGACATTCCAATTTTACTGCCCACAGATAGATTCCCTGACTTGCTGCATGCCCAAGTACTCCTGTATGATCCTGACTGCTTCTGTGCCCCAGGGGCAGAACTCAGCAGCTGAACAGGATTGCGTAGCCTGCAAAACCTGAAATATCAGCCCTCCAGCCCTTACAGAAAACGCTGGCTGATCCTTAAATCACAGGAGACGAGGACCATTGGAAATAAGCTTCTTTTTAACCATGAGATGCGAAAAGGGAGTCCTTGAAAATCAAGAAGCCTGCAGAAGTGAAGATTAAAAAACAAAACAAAAACAAAAACAGTAAACTAAAGCACGGCATGGCTTTGGCTGCAGGAGAAGCCTCCTTTCTCACATGGTCCCGGGGCAGCGGGTGAGTTGGTGAGGGTGAGGTCCTATCTGGAAGGGGTTCACCAGTATGCAGCCTGGGCCTCAGCAATGTCCACGTGCTCTGGCCAGTCCACTCCATTTCTAGAAATGTATCATGATTTTATTTTATTGCAGAGTTATAGTGTGAATAAAACACACACAAAATTAAGTGTCCAACAATAAGGAGCACTTCAACAAATCGTGTTACATACAAATAACAGCTGCAAAATGAGGTGGCTGAGCAATAGATAATGAGACCAGAAAACGTCTATGGTCTTTGAAGTGGAATGTAAGCCATGAAACAAAACCTATTATGAACAGAAAAATTTTACTTTATCAAAAAGCAATACATACGTATGTAGAAAATTGGAAAGATGTATTTCAAGTGATAATCATGTCCAATTATGAGTGATTAAATGTTTTTCTAATCTATATTCTTCAAATTTTCTACATTGAACTGAAGTTAATATGGTATGTCTTTTTGTTTTTGTTTTCCATATTTAATTTATTTATTTGTTGTATTTAGGCTTACATGATAACAGAGTGCAATTTGATTCACTGTACATAGATAGAGGATAACATACCAATTCTCTAGTTGTAAGTTGTATACAATCACAACATACATGCAGTCATACATAAAGTTAGGGCTATGGTGACCATCGCATTCCACCACCATTACTCTCCTCACGCCCCCTCCCCCCTTAAACCCCTGTGAACAGAGTTCCACCATTGTTCCCATGACCTTCCCCACATTATGGATCAGCATCCACTTATCAGTGAGTACATTCGGCATTTGGTTTTCTGAGATTGGCTTACTTCACTTAGCATGATGTTCTCCAACTCCATCCATTTACCTACAAATGCCATAAATTTATTCTCTGTTATTGCTGAGTAATATTCCATTGTGTATATATACCACAGTTTCTTTATCCAGTCATCTATCGAAGGGCATCTAGGTTGGTTCCATAGTTTAGCTATTGTGAATTGAGCTGCTATAAACATTGAAGTGGCTGCAGCACTGGAGTATGCTGTTTTTAAGTCTTTGGGGTATAGACTGAGGAGTGGGATAGCAGGCTCAAATGGTGGTTCCATTCCAAGTTTTCTAAGGAATCTCCATACTGCTTTCCAGATTGGTTGAACCAATTTGCAGGTCCACCAGCAATATATGAGCGTGCCTTTTTCCCCACAACCTCGCCAACACTTATTGTTGTTTGTATTCTTGATAATTGCCATTCTGACTGGCGTGAGATGAAATCTTAGGGTAGTTTTGATTTGCATTTCTCTGATTGCTAGAGATGTTGAACATTTTTTCATATGTCTGTTGATGGATTCTATATCTTCTTCTGTGAAGTTTGTGTTCAGCTCTTTGGCCCATTTATTAATTGGGTTGTTAGTTTTTTTGGTATTAAGCTTTTTGAGTTCTTTACATATCCTGGAGATGAGTGCTCTATTGGATGTGTGTGTGGCAAAGATTTGTTCCCAGAATGTCGGCTCTCTGTTCACTTCATTGATTGTTTCTTTTGCTGAGAAGAAGTTTTTCAGTTTGAATCCATCCCATTTGTTGATTCTTGATTTTACTTCTTGTGCTATAGGAGTCTTGTTAA
>PVHX01024838.1:0-23357 GCA_004024805.1 Geosciurus inauris | reverse complement strand
CACTTTTTACATTACCTTGTAAAATTAAACAATTACATACCCTGTGGCTCAGTAATAGTACCCATAATTAATTTCCTCAAATACACAATGTTCTTAGTTCTATTGTTTGTAATAGTAATGAACAATTAACAAAAACATCTATGGAAAAAACTAGAAACAATTCAAACGTCTACCCACAGAAGGATGAGTAATTAAAATAATAAATTCTTTCAAGAGAATATTAGAAAGCAGTGATGAATGAATTACAGCTACATGCCACAATGACTTTTTTGTAATCATCATCATTGCCCATGTCTGTTAGCCTATATACAACCCAAATTTCTTTCCTCTAAGATCTCTGTCCATTTAATTCTTTGACATCTCCAAAGGAATCCTATCATATCTTTGGCATTTAATGGCCAGATGACCTTGGGAATATTACTTACCCTCTTTATGACTCAGTTTCTTCATTTATGGGATGAGGGCAAGAAGATCATCTAAATCATAGGGTTACTGTGAAGATTAGGTACATATAAGGTTCTTACACAAAACTTAATACAAGAGGAACACTGAATAGTATAAGCTTTTGCCATTAAGTGTTCTCTTTCTTATGTCACCACCATCCACCCAATCTCTCATGTTAGAAAACATAAGGTCATCTTAGATTCCCATTCTCTTTCTTACCACCCTTATCCAGACATGTTGGTTCTACCCCCCAAAATGCTTTCAAAGTCATCTGTTTCTCAGGAATTGCCACAAGAAAGAAAAACATCCAGTGGGTATTACATAGGCATTTCACTACTTTCTACCAATGTGACTTCCCTTCAATAGGTCTTATACATAGGGAGTCCATGCAAGCTTCTATTTAAAGAGAAAACAATGAATCTTCAAAAAAACTGAAAATAAGTATAATATATCAAATGCATTCTGTCATGTAAAAATAATTAGAACAAATAAAAAATAGAAATAAAAAATTAAAAACATGAAAATATGTTACCTTTAAGATAAACTACTGGCTCCTTTAGCAAAGTTTAAAAGTTCTTCATGACTTGGGCCTGGTCCTGACTCAAATTTCATCATGCCCTATACTTAATCTTGTCTGATGAACTCCAAATTTCCCCCTGTAGAGGGTTATGCAATTCCAAGGAGGTCTTACAGTCTTTTTGGTCTCAGCATATGGTAATCCTACATGCTTGGTTCCTTCCCATCTCTTCACCACTTGAGTAACCCCTACAAGTCCTTGTATGACTCATCAGAACCATCATCTGTTCCATAAGATCCTCTGTCTTACCTATCATAAAGCAGTGTTTTACATGTCTGTCTTGTACTCCCAGAGCATCCTGAGCGTATTTTCACTACATTTAGGAAAATTTTAAGGGCATGGATATGACTTAGTTTTTTATTGTCTGTGCATTGATTGTCAAAGATTAAGTTCATTGCATGTCTAATGACTTAAAGAAGGAAGAAAGAAATTAAGGAAGGCAAGAAGGCATAAAGGAAGAAAGCAAAGGAAAAATGGACAGCAATAATTATGGTACAACTTCTGAAGTCATACTGGCATACTCAAGCAACATAAAGAATGATTTGGAGAAAACCTCTGGCTCTGGATTTAATCAGTGACTATAGCTGGCTTTTCTTCAAATCATTGCAAGCATGTAAAAGACAAATATTATGAAAGGATAACTTTGCAAAGTGGCAAAGTATTTTGGTATTTTTTATTCATAGAGACTGATTTTTGTTCATATTTAAGTGATAGATGAATTAGTCCCTACACAGTTTTCCCAGAAGCTTTAGTAATGTCAAAGGATAGTTGGAGGTAGGCATTAATCCCTCCCCTTCCACATATTACACCAGATCTAATCTTTAGCCAATGACCCCCTTTATTCTTGTTCTTCTTTTTATATGGACATGAACTTTTATTTCAATCTAGTGTAATTTATTAATTTGAACATCTTTTAAAAACTTTGATATTTTGATATTTCTATAACATAAAATCTAAACAAAAAAAAGTATGCCTGATGAAGAAGCATGGCTTCAAAATAATCTTAGAGGTCACTTCTGTAGGGGACAGAAAAACCTACATATTCCCATCTTTGGGACTCCACAGAGATAACACTGGCTTGGGGAAAAGCTGCTTCACGAACTCATCTTGGCCCAGCAGAATAACTATGAACAGGCTGGGTTTGTGGTTCAGTGGTAAAGTGCTTGCCTGGCATGTGTGAGGCACTGGGTTTTATTCTTAGCACTGTGTATAAATAAATAAAATAAAGGTCCATGAAAAACTAAAAAAAAAGAATAAGTATGACCTAAGCCCACTTCATGTCCTATAATATAGGTCTCCTGAGACAGAAGAGAATGGAGGGTGGTACCCTTGAGAATCAAAATATTGGGATGCTTGCCCTCTAAGACCAAGGGTGTGGCCATCACATGTCTGGAATCACTGTGCCAGCACTGATGGCAGGTGCCCATATAGTTCCCACTGCTTCTCCCCACTGTGCCTTGCTGAAGTGCCTGCTAGTGACAGATTATAGAGAGAATATTGTGGTTTTCACTGCTCCCTTACACACATGGATGTGCTGAGTGATCCTTGAACAACTTTGTAGCAACAAATATTACCCTATCCCAGATATTCATGGCAAAATGGGACCCATATAAACTTTCTCTTGCTTTGACACCAATCCTATACCTGGGCAAGCATTGTCACCGAAAAGGAAGGAACACCATGGTTCCTCCTGTCACATCCCCTACATAGTTCTTGCCACCACCTCACCTTTGAAACTTGTGTGGCCAACACTGCTGTCAAGACTGGGTGTGAGTGCAACAAAGAGGGTACTGTGACTCCTGCTACTACTGATACCTCTGCAACATCTGCAACTACCTCACTGACTGGTTGTGGGACAAGTGCTTCAAGGCCTCCTTCCTGTTAAGGCCACCAGCACCAGAATCCCTTGTTAGTAGCAGAGATAGCATAAATATTGCTTAAGGAAGCCCATATTACCCAATAAGATAAGATATTCACATTTTGGGAGCAGCTACATATTAAACACCCTAAGCCACTGCTGTCTACACTACACATACCTGAACTGGTAGAATAATCCTAATCTTACATGGATCACAGAGTCAGTGATTCTTTCTAGTTCCAAAATGATATTCACTCTGCCCTGTCATTAGTAATAGGCAAACGGGCTACAAGAAGACTACACTGTGCAGACCAATTAGAATCAATGCAAAAAATGTACAAAAAACTGACATTTAAAGATATTTTGAGGAGAAAGATACTTATATGCCAACCATATATGCCAATCCATAAAACTGGTAGAGATATCTGATCCAACACATGGCATGAATTGTAACTATGAGCACAAGACGTAGAAAAAGATAAAATTACACTTCCAGATGAAAATAATAATATCCCAAAAACCACTGAAATAGAGGTAATGCCTGATAAAGAATACAATGATGCTAAATGCTCAATGAGATCAAAGAGAATTCAGATAAACAGCTAAATGAAATTAGAAATACAATGCAGGATATAAATGAGAAATTCAGCAAAGAAGTTTCAAAAAACAACCACAAGAATTGTTCAATAAGTTCAATAAGAAATTAAGAGTTCAATAAGTCAAATAAAATTATAGTTGGGAGCTTCAACAAAAACCTATATAAAACAGAAGGAAGACTATCTAAACCTGAACACAGATCTTTTGAGAAACTCCAACTAGGGAGAGAGAACAAAGAATGAAGAAAGTAATCAAGACTTTCGGACATCATTAAATGAACAAACATCCACATTTTGGAAATATCTAAAGGCAAGGATAAGTTTAAGGGCATGGGAAATTTATTAAATGAAATTATAGCAAAAATAACTCCTACTCTTGGGAAAGATATGGACATCAATGTACAGAAGCTATAGGACCCCATATAAACATGAACAGAAAAGATTTTCAACATAGTACAGTATAGTCAAATTGTCAAAAGTGGAAGACAAAGAATTTTAACATCTGCAAGATAAAAGCACCAGGATGGATGTAATATCACTATTAGACTAATAGCAGATTTATAAGCAGAAACATTGCAGTCTAGGAGGTAATGGAATGATGTGTTTTGAAAGAAAATAACTCCCAACCCAAATGACTATTCCCATCAATACCCTTCAATGAAGAAGAAATTAATATTTTCAAAGACAAGAAATAACTGAGTAAATTTGTGTCCACAAGGTGAGCCTTATAAAAGATGTTTAAAGGAGTCCTATATTAAGAAGTAAAAGAGAATTGTCATCATGAAAGCATGTGAAACAACACATACACACAAAAATAGAAAAATATCAAGCCTTATCCATATAATAAACAATAAAAGCACAAAGATGATTGTTAGAAAAGAGCAAATATTTTTTTAAAAGACAGGTATATGTAACTTTCAATAACAATTTTTTACATTTTAATGGTTATTTTTAGTTATACATAACAATAGAATTTATTTTCACATAATTACGGAAGCATGGAGTATAATTTGTTCTAATTCAGTCCCCAGTATCTCTACTTTCTCTCCCTTCCTCCAACCCTGTTCCCTTCCCTCTACTCCATTGATCTTTTACTATTTACTTATACATTTTTTGAATGAGTATCTTGTGGATGTACATGATGGTCAGATTCACTGTGGAATATTCATATATGTGCAGAGAAATGTTAGGTCAAATTCATTCCACTGTCTTTCCCTATCCCATCCCTTCTTTTCTTCCCTTCATTTGAGGAGGAGGCAGAGGAGGAAAAGAACTACTTCCAATATAAATACATTTTCCAATCAAAAAATGCAGACTGGCTGAATTGATAAAATAGTAAAATCAAATAATTCAGCAAATAACACACTTCACAAGTAAAGACCACTGAGGTTGAAAGCAAGAGAATAGGAAATGATATTCCAAACAAATGGGAATCTGAAGAGAACAGGTCTAGCTATACTTATATCTGATAAAATAAGCTTTAGGACAAAGAATTTTAACCTTTTAATTTTAACCTTTTAATTTTATATTGTAACCTCTTGTATATAAAGAGACAAGAGGTTACAATATAAATGATCACAGTATAAAGTCACTGAAAGATAAAACTATTACAAATATATAAGCACCAAGTGTCAGAGCGCCCAATTTTATAAAACAAATGCTAGTGGAGTTAAAATAGGTATAGGCTTCAATTCAATAATAGTGGGGGATTTAAAAACCTTACTCTCATTGCAAAGATCATCTAAACAACAACAACAAAGAAGAATAAAGAAAAAAAACTAAAGCATTATACAGATTTAATGCAATCCTATTAAACTCTCAATGACATTCTTCATAAAACTAGAAAAAGCAATCATAAAATTCTTTTGGAAAAATAAGAGACCCAGAATAGCCAAAGCAATCCTTAGCAAGAAGAGTAAAGCAGGAGGCTGTCAAGAGTCATGCATGGACTATGCATAAAGACCTTTTCAGCATTGGAGCCATTGAGTGGAACTTACAGCAGCAATCTCTATTAAGATCAGCCATTACATATGTATTCCCACTCAGCTCTGCTCAAAAAGGTCCCACACAGGGGCTGAGGTTGTGGCTCAGTGGCAGAGCACTTTCCTGGCATGCGTAAGGCACTGGGCTCGAGCCTCAGCAACACATAAAAATAAATAAAAAAAATAAAACAAAGGTATTATGTACATCTACAATTAAAAGTAAATTTTTAAAAAATTTTAAAAAAGGTCCGAGACAGCACCAGAGATGGGGTGACCCGCTGTAGCCACACAGATTCTCAGACATGGGTGTAGCCTGCCAAGATGCCAATCAACCTGTTGACTGCAAGACATCATGAAGCAACACTCCATCCCTTAAACCTTATCCCTCCTTTTGATATACCCCCTTAAATAAACCACCAGAGCCATTTTTTAACTGTTCTAATTTAGCTCCTACCAGGACTGGAAGAATCTATCAGGCACTCCCTTTAAACTATAATTCTGACTTTGTCTTTTATTTCTTCACTAATTATTCCAGACTTCATTTTCTCAGATGGCTTATCCCCTTCTTAACATGAAAAACTACCCTGGCAAGGTGCTGGCTGCCTCAGTTAACTAGCGCCCAAACCTGTGGCCTGCTCAGGAGGGAATTCAGAAGAAGGAAAAGGTAAGGTAAGCCACTTCAACCCTGCCTCAAAAGTAGAGGGTGCACTAGAATTTAGAAATAGAGACTAGAGGGGGAAAGTGAATTTGCAGATAGCCTGATATTAACCTGGAGGAAAACTCTGAAAAACAAAATTTTATGTAACTCTACTTAAAATCCTTATCAGAATAGAAATTAAGGGAGAGGACGTGCACCCTCTATGGTTTTCAAAACTGTTTGCAGACCTGAGCGATTCAGACCAAGTGGGCAAATCTCCCACCACAGCCACCTTCCAATGCATCTTTGTAGTAAGCTGCAAGAGAGCACTCTAACTCGAGAGCACCAACTAAAGCTAGCTAAGTTAATTACAGGAAGTTAAGACACCAAGACAGAGTAGTCTAACCACAGATTCAGGCAAAATCTCAGCCTATGAGAGGAAATTATTGACAAGTTTTGTAATAAATATGAATATCCCCACTGCCACTGGCATGTCTTTGTCTCTGGGGAACACAGCAAAAAAAATGGCGGTACAACCTAACTTGAAAGGAAGCCACAGCCTAGCTGACCCTTGCTGCCCTGTGATTGGTCTTTTGCTAACTAAAGCCTCCCTTTCGGGCAGAAATTACTTGGTGTGGAAATCAAAACTAGATAAAATAATGCTGGGAACATCACCTGCCCAAAACAAACATGGCGACTCCTGGCCTGATAAAGCCCCGCCAGAGCCTCTAGTATTCTAACTCCGGGCCAGTGGCTAAGGCCACCAGGGAAGCCCAGAGAGAAATAATACACAAAGTAAAGGCCCTAATACTGCCTCCAGCATTTTGGGTCACATGGAGTACACAAAGGAAGAGCTGAGATCACACTGCATTCACGGAGTTTCCTTTAGCCCTCCCTCCCCCACACCCCGCGGCCACAACATAGGCTTTCCAAACAAAGGAGATTTCACTTTACACGCAGCTCACAGGGCTTCCAGCCCCCCTCCCCCCTACTCCACCGCCTCCTGAGTCTCTTAAAGGAAACCGGTCAAAAAGAGGGGGGGAAAAAAAAAGCTAACTTTTCTTTCTAATCCCATAGCACACATCGACAACCTTTTCTTTTACTTTTAACTTAAGCACTCTTTAACGAAAAGATATCTTTACAGGCAGCATCTGAACCAACAAACTCATGCTTCTTCGCGGGCGACTGTCCTTGCCTAACATTTTTAATGCTAGATGAATCTAGCATTAAAATAAATCACAATTTCACCAACAGGTTTCGCCAAGGAACTTAGCTTCCCATTTTCTCCCATTTTTTCTACAGCTAACTGATAATCAGAGTTACAAAAAGTATTCTAAAGCTATTAAGAAATGTTCTAATTATGCTTTTTAATAGATTAGTTTTGGTTTTAGGGATGTTATGTAGAAAAATCTGACAATTATTAAAACAAAAAGCCAGCATCCTGAAATATTTTATTTCACAGTGTTTTCATAATTGCTAGATTTTATTTTATTCATTAAAACAGGCAGGCCTTACAATTACATAATATAAAAATTTAATTACATTATATGCTATCATAATTAATATAAATTAGTGAGTGCATTTGTAATTTGAAAATAAAATAAAAATGGATCCAAATACTTTTTCGTGTGATTTAATAAAAATATTTTTTAACATTATTAATGCAAATTTTTCAGCTATTTAAATAATTAATAAAATGTACTAATTCCTATAATAATTAAAGTTTATACTCATTTACTTCTAACAATTTTCAACAGGAAAAACATAATTAATACTATTATCTAATCCTGACTTCTGCAATTAGAAATATATATTAATTTAACATAAATGGAATTAATTATATAAATTTTATTACAGGAGATACTTATTGAACTACAAATTTAAGATACTGATTGAATGCCATACAGTAACATATTTAACATTATTGAAGCTTTCATAAATTAATAAAAAAGGAAAGGTTTATAATTGTTTTATACCATCACTAAAAACAAGATTACTATATACTTAAGCATTGTTTATGTTTCCATAAAAGGGTAAGCAGATATAGTTCTATATACAAAAGGATCCAAAAGTTTTAACTACATTTTGGGATGGGGATATAGCTGAGTTGGTAGAGTTCTTGCCTTTCATGCACAAGGCCCTGGGTTCAATCCCCAGCACCATCAAAAAAAAAGTTTTGACTACATTTCAATTGGAATATTTTTTATTAAAATACCATAATTTGTCTAGATTCAAACACTTACGGCGATTGTTCCAGAATATAAACAAAAAGAGGATTCTACAGATGAGAAAGAAAGATTAGAGAATTCTAGAAGGGAAGAAAAAAAATGTTTCTAGGTGAACAAGTCTTTATGTGATGGAGGCTTTGGTGGTAGGAAGGAAAAAATTTTTCTAAATGGGAAAATCTTTGTATGGTAATATGCAGGAGGGTCTAAGTAAGTGATAAAGAAGGTTTGAGTAGGTAGAGAACAAGTTTATATGGAACTAAGCTGGTTATGAATAATTGGAACAATCAAATAAAATATTTGAGGCTTTTTCCTAAGATCAAATATTGATGTGCTAATATAAACCAAAATTTTAATCTATGCATTGAGATGATAAGGATGTTTTAAAATATTACTCTCATTTCAATAGAACAATTTTTTATATCTGGTAAGTTTTATTGTTAAAAAAAGCTAATTTTAAACATTTAAGATTCTTACAATTTGGATTAAACTATTATTTTTAAGTAACACCTTAAATTCCAGATTTTAAACTTTTCTTTAAAAGCTAAACTTCATTGATTTGAAAACATCAAAGTAATTATGATAATTATTACTTTTATATATCAATTGTATCTGTTTCCTAAATATATGTATTTAAAGTATAAGCTTTAAGAAAACATTTTATTAAGTTTTATACGGTGTCTCTTGCAAACTTATATATAAAACAAATTAATTAAAAATTTATATAATTTAATATTATAATTAAATAAATATAAGTTATAAAATGTTTATGTTACTCTCTACACTGAAAAGTAAACTTAACTATATTTCTAATAGACAGTTAAGAGACACTAGCTTATTTATAGGGTAGCAATATGAGATATAAAAGTGTTTTAACACCTTCCCTCAAGAGGGAGTTAAAAGTTCTCTTGACTTGTCTGTTTCATGTTTTGGATATAACATTAAATTACATCATCTAACTTATATTGATCCAAAAAAGTACATACAAAAGCTTATAAAGTATTATTCAAATAAAAAACTGAGATTAGTTTCAATATTAAGACACCTAAATTTTGCCAAGAGATGCATTGTTACAAAAATTAAGAAGTATATATAAAAATCTCTTAAAATTCTACTGTCCATAGATAACTACTATGAACATCTAGTACATAGCCTTCTAAACTGTTTTCTATACATGTATACATACACATTTTATAAATATAAAATCATACTAATATTTTTAAACTTGTAAAATCTTTTTAAGTTACACATAGCGTTTGTGTACAATATTATTTTTAATGCCAAATTTTTTATCATATAGTTCTTTTATCCAAAACTTTATGTTGGATGTTTAAATTATTCTTACAACCTTAAAAACAGAGTTGTTAAAGGTATTCACACAGCTATATCATTATATATAAAAATTATTTTGGCATAAATCCCTTAAGGGGTCATTGCTAAATCAATGCTATATAAAATTCTAAGTTTTAAAATTAGTTTATTGTTACTATCCTGAGAGATACTAATGATTCACTTCTACCCATCAATATTTAAAAGTACTGATTTCCCATACTTAGGTCAACATTAGATTTGATGATAATAATTTTTTTCTAAATTGATAAGTAAAAAGTTATTTGTTCTTCTACTTCAGTTTTATTAGTAGTAATATATAAAATATTTTCCTATAGTCACTAAATATATATAGTTCTTATTATGAATGTTCTTTGTAGAGGACACCTCTCCCAAGTTTAATGTCTGCCTCTCATCTCATTCCAAGTTAAGACAATCATTCAAGTTCATTTAAAGTTTGGTTAAAAGAATAAAATTTTATTATACAACTTACTATATTCTTAAACAAAAATACTATACATGGAGATTGATTATACAAAATATTCCTTAATTCATAACTATTATAATTAAATATATTTTTATTCTTGTTAATTTTATTGTATTTTCCCTACAAACCTTACAACTATCATTTGTTATTGTCTTACACAAGTATCAATTCTAATATAACAACTAAAATTAATTTAAAATAATAAGGCTATTACCTATAAAACAAACAAATTGAAAACTAATTTTCAGTATCTATACTGACTCCATTTTAAAATTGTTTGCTCAGCCTATTGCTAGAGAGAAAATCAAATCATATGTTTAGTAAAATCTAGGCTTTCTTTTACTGCAATGCTCTTTTCAGCTCAATAACATTGACTTTCACAATTTTCACATGCCTAAGAAGTAACTTTTGCCAATTTTCTTGGCCAGGCAAAAATATCAAGTCACTTCTTATTGCTTAAATACTTGTACAATGCCAGGACATTGTCTACAATTTAAGACTAATAATGCTTAGACTTATATCAACTTTTTTCTTCAATTTTATTTTTTTTTAGTACTGAGGACTGAACTCAGGGGTACTCGACCACTGAGCCACATCCCCAGCCCTATTTTGTGTTTTTTATTGCTGCTGAGCAACACATGGAGCAATAGAATAAACAGATTCTATAGGATAGAGGCTATACTTGTCTATTTCCAGAAAAAACAACCTGTCATTGACACAACTGAAAAACCTGACACTTCAGGCTGAAGAGATGGCTCAATAACAGGAAGGTAATAAGACTCTAACGATGTCCATATCCATGCTAATTTTGAGCTGTCAGGTAAGTAAAGTCCATAGAGAGATTTATGAATCCCATTTCTCATATTCACATAGCAATGTAGACTGGGGAATCCATCCTAGTATTTATTAATGATACTTACATGATAGAGATTTTACAGATAAACATTACATTCATTCATGCTACTGGATTTAATTACACTGGCTACAGCGGGGAGCTAACTGTATGTTGGACCCATGATGAACATGCTGGCTATTTAAAGGTAACTTTTAAGGAAAAGACAACATAGGAAGGACCTGAACCAGCCAATCATACTGGTCCTTAGAACTTAAGATTATATGTCTGGACAGTTATTAAAATAGGACAATTATTGAAGTGGAACTTTCTTATAACATAGTAATTTCCATAGAATATCCACCAATATTTTACTATCCTAATTATTCTGCAATAGAATTTGTCATCATTCCTAAATGAATAAAATATGCAATTGCTGTGCCAGTGCAACATGATATCTCTAGGGGTGATAGATATCTTTTGGACTGATGTTCAAAAAATTGATAAAAGACAGTCATATATGGCACACTTCCTACAGAAAGTCCAAAGCCAGGAGGGCTTGACATGGAAGCACTGCCACTAAATGCATTTTACTTTTACTTCTTAAAAGAAATTTTCAGGCAATCATGTTTAATTTAAATTCTTAATTTAGCAGAACATATAAGAAGCTAGAAATATAATTAAGTTATCTAGAACTATTTTCAAGGTATGAAAATAAGGTTAGATATACAATCATTCTTATTTTTATTTTTTTATTTTTTGATACTGGAGATTGAACTCAGGGGCACTCGACCACTGAGCCACATCCCCAGCCCTATTTTGTGTTTTATGTAGAGACAGGGTCTCAATGAGTTGCTTAGCACCTCACCATTGCTGAGGCTGGCTTTGAACTGGCGATTCTCCTGTCTCAGCCTCCCTAAGTGCTGGGATTACAGGCTTGTGCCACCGCACCTAGCTCATTCTGATTCTTTAAAAATCCATATGATTTAAATTACTCCCTATTGTTTAGGTATTACTTTGCAACCATGTAAGGAAGGTCAAATTAGAGCCTGGCAAACTGATTAGATGTTACATTGGAAAGATCAATAATTCAAATTTGGATTTATAACAGTTATTTCTTATTTCATCATAATTTGTGTCCTATATATCTTTTGGGGGGGTATTGGGGATTAAATTCAGGGGCACTCGACCACTGAGCCACATTCCCAGCCCTATTTTGTGTTTTATGTAGAGACAGGGTCTCACTGAGTTGCTTAGCGCCTCGCTGTTGCTGAGGCTGGCTTTGAACTTGTGATTCTCCTGTCTCAGCCTCCCAAAGTGCTAGGATTACAGGCATGTGCCACTGTGCCTGGCTTTGGTCCTATATATCTTAATGTATTCTTTTAGACTTCTGTTTCCATATTCACTGTATCTGTAGATATAATCCATTTTGTCGTGATGCTATGAGCCCTGGGATTTTCATTTGTAATATCCTCACTTTCTGGGAAGATAATATTCAAAAACAGATCTAGTGTATAATTGCAGCCTCAGATTTTCTCCATCTTACAGATGACCTCATACCTAACTTTATAAGCAGAAACTACAAGCAAAGTTTCTGCTATGGCCTGCAAGCCTATATTCAATCCTCTCATGTTTTAATTATTGGAAATGTAAAAATAGGGAAAAATGGATGACAGATATATAAATTGTAAGAAATGTAATCTAACTAAGCTTACTTTCTTAGTAATTTGGCTAAAAATATTTCCAAAGCCCTATACAATTAGGTAAGTGTTGATAAAAAGATTGAGACCAAATTAAATACTCTAAAAGCTATTGTTATAAATATCGATAATGAGTTTTCCACTCTCAAATTTAAACAAAGGCTTAAATGCCATGCTAACTATAAGTATTCCTGTGTTACTGCAGCCAAATTTCATGCTTCCCAATAAAATTTACAAAAATTGGAAATCATCTAATGGATGTTTGACATACCAATAATAATGACTTGAACCTTATGTAGATACATATCCACCCAGGATATTCAGAAAAGCAGGATCAAACTCATAGATCTTGCATCTCTAGCTGATCAAATACTTCATAAATAAATTGTCTCTCATCCTGAAAACATGTTGAATCATTCTACGTGGTATATTATTGAAATGATATGTTTGCTACTAATTCTTTTTATATCTTAATAATAGTTTATGGTGCCCTTAGATCAAGAATCCAGTGACTTAAAGTAATTACCCCTCATTTGCATTTAAAAATTAAAATGGGAGAGATGTGGAGAGCTATCTGTGGATTATGCATGAGGACGTTTTCAGCATTGGAGCCATTGAGGTGTAGGTCTGGTATTTGGGAATTTATAATGGCAATCCCGCTATTAAGGTCACCCATTACATGTGAATTCCCACTCAGCTCTGCTCAAAAATGTCCTGCACAACTCTGGAGATGGGGTGAACTGCTGTAGCCACACAGCCTCTCAGACACTGGTGTAGTCTGCCAAGATACCTATCAACCTGTTGACTGCAAGACATCATGAAGCAAAATTCCACCCCTGAAGCCTTTGATGTACCCCCTTAAATAAACCACCAGAGCCATTTTTAACTATTCTGATCCAGCTCCTACCAGGACTGGAAGAATCTATCAGGCACTCCCTTTAAATTATAATTCTGACTTTTTCTTTTATTTCTTCACTAATTATTTCAGACTTTATTTTCTTAGCTGGCTTATCCTCTGCTGAACAGGAAATGTTTTGCTGGTGTGGCACTGGCTGCCTTGCAACAAATGGTTCTGTGAAAACTGGAAATCCATACATAGCAAAATGCAATTAAACCTCTATCTCTCACTCTGCACAAAAATCAAATCAAAGTGAATCAAAGACTTAGGCACTATAACAGAGACCCTGGGGTTAATAGAAGGAAAAAGTAGGACCAAACCTCCACCATGTTGGCTTACAAACTGACTTCCTTAATAAAACTCCTAGGGCACAAAAACTATATTTAAAAATCAATAAATGGGATAGACTCAAACTAAAGAGCTTTTTCTCAGCAAAGGAAACAATAATTAACATTAAGAGAGAGCTTACCAAACAGGAGAAAATCTTTACCACATGCACCTGAAATAAAGCACTAATTTCCAGGATATATAAAGAACTCAAAAAAATGTAACACACACACAAAAACAACAACAACAACAAATAACTCAATCAATAAATGGGTTAAGGAACTTAGCAGATACTTCACAGAAGAAGAAATACAATCTATCCACAAACATGAAAAAATGTTCACCATTTCTAGTGATTAGAGAAATACAAGTCAAAACAACTCTAAGGTTTCATCTCACTCAATTCATAATGGCAATTATCAAGAATAAAAGCAACAATAAATTTTGGTGAGGATGTGGGAAAAAAGGCACACTCATACATTGCTGGTGGGACTGCAAATTGGTGCAACCACTATGGAAAGCAGTATGGAAATTCCTTAAAAATCTTGGAATGGAACCACCATTTGACCCAGCTATTTACTCCTCAGTTTATACTCAAAAGACTTAAAATAAGCATACTATAGTGATGATGCCACATTAATGTTTATAGCAGCTCAATTCACAGTAGTAAAACTATGGAACCAACCTAGATGCCCTTCACCAGATGAATGAATAAACTGTTGTATGTATACAAAATAGAATATTACTCAGCCTTAAAGAAGAATGAAATTATGGAATTTGCTGGTAAATAGATGAAGCTGGAGAATATGCTAAGCAAAGTAAGCCAAATCCAAAAAACTAAAGGCTGAATGTTTTCTCTGATAAGTGGATGCTAATCCATAATGGGGAGGGGGTGAAGGAACGTTGGATTGTGTAGAGGAGAGGGCTATGGAGATGAGAGGGACAGTGAAATGATATTAATACCATATATACATGTATGAGTATACTACTAGTGTGATTGCACCATGTTCATCCAGAGGAAAAAGAAGTCATGCTCCATTTGTGTACAGTGTGTCAAAATATATTCTACTGTCATGAATAGCTAACTAGAACAAATTAAAAAATAAAAATAGAATTTCCATATGATACAGCAATCTCATTAATGAACATCTACACAAAGGCAATGAAATTAGTATGTCAAAGAGAGATCTTCACTCTCATGTTTGTTCTAGCATTTTTTACAAGAGTCAAGACCTATAGTCAACCTATGTCTCCATCATTGGATAAATGAGGGATAAAGAAGATGTGGTACATAAACATAAGAAAATATCATTGAGCCATATAAAAGCATGCAATCCTGTTACTCGCAACAACCTGGATCCTAGAGCACATTATGTGAATTAAGACAGGCACAGAAAATCAATACTGCATGATTTTCACTACAAATAGAATCTAAAAAGTTGACCACATAGAAGCAGAAAGTAGAAAGGTGACTACTGTAGTGTGGCAGGTAGTATTGCATATATGTTCAAAGGATACAAAATTTCACTTCAAAATGTGGTATAAGTTTAGATCTATTGCAAAACAATAAAGTTAATAATTTATAGTATACTTAAAAGGTGCTTAGTAGATTTTGTTTTCTCACTACAAAAATATATATTTGAGGTAATCCATGTGTTAATTTGTTTTAACTATTCCACAATATGCATATGTCACATCATCATGGCGTTCACCTTAAATACATACAATTTTGTCAATTATGCCCCTCCCTAAAGAGGAGAGGAAGCAATATGATGAGGGTGCTCATGCTACAGAATGTAGGTAGGCCACAGAATCTGAAAAAGTGATGCAGCCACGAAAGTGTTTATAGCATGTCAATTCACAATAGCTAAATTATGGAAGCAACCTAGATGTCATTCAACAGATGAATGGATACATAAAATGTGCTATATATACACTCTGGAATATTACTCAGCATTAAAGAAAAAAGAAATTATGGAATTTGCAGGTAAATGGATGGAGCTGGAGAATATCATACTAGGCAAAATAAGCCAATCCCCAAAAAACCAAAGACCAAATGTTTTCTCTGATATGTGGATGCTAATTCACAATAAGGGGATGGGGGCTAGGGAAGAATAGAAGTAGTTCGGATTAGGCAGAGGAGAGTGAAGGGAGGGGAGGGAGTATAGGAGTAGAAAGGATAGAAGAATAAATCAAATATTATTATGTTATATTATATTATGTGCATATATAATTACATGATTCATGTGATTCTACATCATCAGAAGAATGAGTAGTTATACTCCATTTATGTATGATGTATAAAAATGCATTCTACTGTCATGTAAAACTAATTAGAACAAATAAAAAATGTTGAAAAACTGGCAGTATCTATTAAATCTAAACACAAACTTCCCCTAGGACCTAGTAATTTCACATTTGGGCATACACTCAAAAATCGTGTATAATACTGTTATATCACTTTATTTTTGAAATAACTCCACTGGAACTATTTTGTGTAACATGTAATACACATTTATCAATTCCACATGTCAGGGATTTTTAACAATTACCAAACTGTACATTAACTACTATGAATTAGTCTTAGAATATATGTCTATTGTCTCACTATCATCATTTATTAACAATTACTCTTAATTCCCATTACAGCTTCTATTCCTGCTATGAGCACTACTTATCTACTTTCTGTCTTCATAACTTTGCCTTTTCTGGGCATTTCATATAAATGTGTAGTCTTATACATCCAGTTTCTTTTACTGAGAATAAAGTTTATTGAGGTTTATCTATGTCCCCCCCAAAATTAACTATTGTTGTTTATATCTATGGATTTTGTTTTACTTTACTGTGTATACATAGTGTATATAAAGGACAAACAAGCCCTAATGTATGTCTAGTCTCTCTAGATGTTAAAGAGTTTGCCAGCATATGACAAAAGTAGAATTAGCCAGGTGCAGTGGCACACGCCTGTAATCCCAGCACTTTGGGAGGCTGAGACAGGAGAATCGCGAGTTCAAAGCCAGCCTCAGCAATGGCGGGGTGCTAAGCAACTCAGTGAGATCCTGTCTCTAAATAAAACACAAAATAGGGCTGGGGATGTGGCTCAGTGGTTGAGTGCCCCTGAGTTCAATCCCCAGTACCAAAAAAAAAAAAAAAAGAATTAGTAAAAACATTTTGTATGTTTTGTGTTAAAATTCTTAGGAAGGACTGTCTTTTAAAAATTTGAGAATTATAACCTACTGGGTCAGTGAAGTGCCATAAAGCTCATATTTTGAAGATATTTTCAAATTAGAACTATTATTACCTGTGTGCAGTTTATTCAAGACTGCCATAGACATAGTGGAGAAATTAAGTTCTTACTTGAAACATCTAATATGTCTAGATGTTTAGAAGTGCCCCAATGTATATTAAATGTAGAGGTATTGAAATATCACTTTGTAAATACGATTTTGCTAAAATTCATATGAAATGTAATCTTTGGGTATGGAACTGTTAAACACCTCTGTGAGCAATATAGTACTTTCTGTACTTGTTCAGTGATCTGGAGGAGGTCAGAGGGAAGTAATTGTTAAAGGTAAGGTTAGTGTGTTTATACATGGATATTTTCAGACATCAATTTTCAGTATGTTTTGTGCATTTGGTTTTGCTATGTATATTGTGTATAAACTTGGAAAATGCATCCCAATTTTGCAACATCTAGTCTCTAGATGTTAGAGAATTTGCCAGTGTATGACCAAGTAGTTATTAAAATTAACACATTTGTACATTTCATGTTGAAATTTATAGGAAAAGATGTCCTCTGTAAGTGACTTTTGGATATAGATTTGTTCAACCATTTCTAAGCATTATATGTGCCTGTACTTGTCCACTGGACTGAATGTAGAGAGAAGAAAGTGAGGAGAAAAATGTTTAAGGACAAAACAGTCATATTAGAAGATACCTAAGATAATAAGCATAGCTATGTGTGTAGTTTTATTTACCAGCACTAGTGCATAGTGGACAGGTTCTTATGTGAAATATCTAGTCCTTCTATATAGTTAGAGGTGTTTAATATATTTAAAAGTAGAAGAAGTAGAATAAAACCTTTTGTAAATAGCTTTTAAAAACTGATCTGAGGTTATGGCGCAGTGGTAAAGGGCTCACCTAGCACAGGTGAGGCACTGGATTTGATACTCAGCACCATATAAATGAATGAAGGAATAAAGAAAAAATAAAGATATAAAAAAGCTGATGGTAAATACTGTGTTTGGAATTGTTAAACCACCTCTGAACAGAACGCTGTCTATTTGGTCATTTGATTGAGGAAAGAGGGAGGGAAGAAGTTACAAAAGGTGTTTTATTATAGCATGCTAGAAAATTTCAGCTTACCCATTTCTCTATAACATGTGTTTCATTTAACTTTGCTCTACTCTATATATTGTGTGTATACTGGACAAAGGAGTCCTAATTTTATGTCTAGTCTCTAATATTAAAGAGTTTACCAAAGTACAACAAAACTATTTAGTAAACTGACACATTTTGTATACTTTCTGTTAAAATTCATAGAAAGGCAGTCTTCTGAAATGGAATTTTGGAAGTGAAATTGTAACATCACAACTGAATGACACATTGCCATATCACATGTGACATAGGAGAAAGAAATAGAAGAAATGAAGGATTCTAGGCCAGAATGATCCTACTTAGAAGATACTTTTATATATAATTATTGTTACATGTGTGTAGTTTATTCAGCACTACTAGGTACACAGTGGACAAACTTAAGTCCTTATTTGAAACATCTAGACTTCCTAGATGTTTAGAAGTACACAAACTATGTTAAAGGTAAAGGTAGTAAATAAAATGTTTGTAGATAAAAAATATGTCACTGTCATGAAACATAAGGAAAGGTTGAGGAATTGTTTCAGATAAAATAAACCAAATAAATGTGCAGACTAATGGAAACCTGAATTTGATCCTGAATTAGGAAAAATTATTGTATAAGGGACTTTATTAGAACAATAGGCAGTATAAAATTAGGTATTAATAAAATGATAATTTCCTCAATTCTATAGTTGTATTGTGATTACACAAGAGAATGTTCTTAGGAGATACAGAGTAAAATATGTAGGAGAAAATTGTCATTATGTCTTAAACTAAATCTCAAATCACTCAGAAAAACAAATGGTTATAGAAATGAGGACAACAAATTCAAATGTAAATGTTTTTAATCCATAGAAAAAAGAGGGATTGAGGCAAGAGGGGCATTGTTTATGTCACATCTGCTTTAATATTTACAGGCAAATAGAGACAAAATGAGAATTGTTATATGGTGAGGCTGGAAATGTGGCTTAGTGGAAGAGCATTCACCTAGCATGCATGAGGCCTTGGTCTCTATCCCCAGTACTGCAAAAAAAATATGTATGGGTAAATGGTTAAAACTGGTAAATTTAGGTGATAGGTGAATGGGAATTCATTGCACTATTACAAATTTTCTGTAGGTTTGAATTTTTAAATGAAAAATGGAAACAGGATGTAAATAACCAAGTTGAATCCTAGACACAATGAAATAACTGTTTTTCTGTCAAAAATAAATAAAGCAGAGGAATAGAGGACAACCAAAGCAATTCACATTGAATAGATGCAAGAGAACATGAAGAATATTGTCACAAGTGAGATAATATTTTAATCGAACCTTAACATCATGTTCATTGCATTCTTTTCAGTGGCATGGCCTAAGTAATGGAAATCAGTCAGCATTGGCTGATTGTTGTCATTCTCTGGACCACAAAATACCTATCTACAAATGCAATATTTCTAGGAAGAGGGTGAAGAAACTATAAAGCTTCCAAGTTTCCTCTAAGTGAGTGATTAGTATGGAAATATTGATTCATAAATCTGGCCCTCTGGAACTCTAGCTGTTAGCAGCCTTTTCTATTTACTTTATAATGTCATGCAAAATTCTTCTTGTCTAAATGTTATACAGTATTAAACTATAACATAATAAGGGTAAAGAAGCTATCTTTACCATATTCATTGATAGAAGTATTTCTAGAAATCACATTCATTTGGGGGTTATCTGATGTTTTTAATCCATAGAAGAAAGAGGGATTGAGGCAGGAGGGGCATTGTTCATGTCACATCTGCTTTAATATTTACAGATTGGGTTTGATTCTAGCATAGACAGTTCACTTTATTCCAATTATCCCTTTGCTCTCCTGAAATAAATACAGGTTAATTAATTAATTAATTATCAGTTAAAAGGACTTTGGAAATCTAAAAATAGAAAGTCATTGCACATCAAGTATGTGTGTTGATGGAGAGCCCAGACATCCTGTGAGCTTGGCCTTAAAATAAAGCTCATAAAACAAACATGGTATCTGGTCAGGCAAATAGCTCAAAATAAATTGGAGCTAGGTCATCAGGAAATCTCACCCACCAGGGACCCAAATGACACTCCCTTTGCTTTCTCCCTCCTATATACTCATAAAACTAATATTGTTTTTAGTTCTTAAATATGTAAGCAACCACCATGATACATCAAGTGGCCTCTTTTGTAACACTGAATTCCAAGATCATTTGGGCTATTTTTATTTTTTTTATTTCCTAAATTCATGTAAGACCTGTGCATATTCATAGTACATGTTGATTAACATATTAACACTGAATTCCAAGATCATTTGGGCTATTTTTATTTTTTTTTATTTCCTAAATTCATGTAAGACCTGTGCATATTCATAGTATATGTTGATTAACATATTAACACTGAATTCCAAGATCATTTGGGCTATTTTTATTTTTTTTATTTCCTAAATTCATGTAAGACCTGTGCATATTCATAGTATATGTTGATTAACATATTTTTAAGGATTGAAACTTCTATCCATATTTCTAGGAAATAAAGCTGCCCCAACAACTCAAACTAAGTAATATTGTCATACCCCACAATAACACTCATTTTTTTCATCAATTCTTTGTATAAACTACTTTCACATTAGTCTGATTACTTACTATAACCCTTTTAAATGTGAGAAAGATCAAAGTTTCCCAAAGTTTTTAGGTTCATCTTTAAACATTCCATCCAACCTCCTCAAGCTTTCACTTGGATGTCATGTCTATGAGGACAGAAATTTTGTTCCTTTTATCTCATAGCTCGAGGAACATGGTAGAGCTTATATAAGTATCTGTTCAATAAATGTTCACATAGGGAAACTGAGCACCAGAGGAAACAGTGTATTCAATGTCAACTAGTTATTTTATCTTAGACCCATGACTCTTGACTCCCATACAAGTGATTTTCACTTTTCTAGAACCTGTTACATAGTTGATGATCAATATATAAGACAGAATCTACACTTTTTGATTGACTCCCACCCCAATTGCAAGTCAAATGTAAATTCATTTTTTTCTTCTTGATATGTATTTTGTGAACATCTACAGCTGCCTCTGAATGCTTAAAGAGAATAGATAGAAAAACACTAAAGGCATTAACTCCTTTCCAGGTACTGATTTTTGATTCAATAGCTCTTCCACAGGTCTTTGTAAAGTCTTTGGAAGTTTTAAATTGATATTGCTAAAAATATAAGTCCACTGGTATGAAGTATGCAGAATTTTGGAAAGCAGAATTTTAGAAATAATCCTATAATACTAATAGTTGGAAGGATGAAGGCAGAGATTATACAGTGAAAGAAAAGTAAAAATAATTTTTAAGCCTTAAATTCTTATCTATCATCTGTCAATGGTCTCTCCTGATCATTCTAAGTCCTTTCTCCCTCTGTGCATCACTTATTTGAGTTCAGAGACATTTATCTTCTCCTTAGCCTCTGCCCCCACAGTAAATGGCCCTTTAGTTTGAAGAGCAGTGTGGTTTAGCAAAATGAATGTAGATTTTGGTGTCACCTTCAATGTTGATTAAGTGATTCTGGGAAAGATAAATAACCACTCTGGGCCTCTATCATCTCAGCTGTAAAATTGGAACAATAAGACTCCTCAGAATATCCTGGGGCTCAAAAGATAAAAGGGATATCAATATATTTTGCCTAGGGAGATAATAACAATTATCACAACTATGTGGCATTTCATGGTTTAGGAAGATGATGGTACATGCTATGAATGGAGATTCAGCAATTTTTGGTAAAGGATTCTGACAAAATGGAGAAATAGCAGGTAACTGGTGTCCCTGCCTGCTTACAATTTTAGCTTTTAGGGGGAAACAAGAAATGGATTTATCTCTGGTCACACTGAATTAATTTGCTGACAAGAGCATGACCTTTTGAAAGGACAGCTTGTTTTCCCAAAGGCTACAGACAACATGGCTCTTAGGATTCCATTCACATGTTCCCCTCTCCCATCTCCAGCCCCACTCTGTAACAGATGAGCCAGCTTGGCCAAGTCCTCTGGGTTTCTCTGTTAACTTGGGGCATTGGCTGAATTCCCAAGATATGCCTGGTTACCATGGTGATAAAAGCAATAAGCAGACTTCTACTTCTCTGAAATTTGGGTAGGGCCATTGTTGTTAACGTCCTCCTTAGAGTCCCTATGTCTTAGGAAAGTATTCCTTGACAACTTCTTGCATTTACTAGGTGCCAAGCACTGGAAAAACTGATTCATATACAATGGTTCATGTATTACTAACTACAACCACCCTGTTTTACAGAGGAGGAAACTGGAGCACAGAGAATAAAAAGGTGTAGAGTCAGGATTTGAAAAATGTTTTTGAGCTCCTACACTCTACTGCCTTCTTTATAGATCAGAGTCTTACATGGAGATGGGTGAGTCTAATATTTCTACATATATCAAATCCTGTTCACATTGCCTCTCTAAAGTCTTTAGGAATTGTCAGTTCCCATCATCTGGGGAGCTGGCATCAATATTCCCTTGTACAGACTAGATTCCTTGGTCAAAATGCATCTGCAGTGTTAACAGCCTCAATGTCTCTAACTGTACCTTTCTCCCAATCTCTAGGCACAAACTCCTAATTGCCTCTCCCAATCTCAACCAGGATCACTGAGGACAGAGTTCATACAGGTGCCATGCACCTGTGCCAACCACATTCTGTTAAATGGCCTCATAAATAACTTATAAGTGCCTTTGCCCTCTTGTTCAGGTGGAAACTCAGAGGCCATAAAGATTTCCACTAAACAGTACTTCAGCAGAGGGGGATGTAAGGCACAGAGAAAGGAAGTTAACAGTTGATGCAACACACACACACACACCATCAACAAAAGATCTCCAGTAGGGGCAACAGGAGATTAAGGAAAACACAAAGACATTTTTTTAAAATATTTTTTAGTTGTAGATGGACACAATATCTTTATTTTATTTTTATTTTTATGTGGTGCTGAGCATCGAACCCAGTGCCTCACGCATGCGAGGCAAGCGCTCTACCACTGAGCCACAATCCCAGCCCCACAAAGACATTTTTAAGCAAAGCTGGGGCCACGTGGGACACTGCCCTCTGATGGAGGAAGAGTGACTCAGAACTAACTCAGC
>PVHX01024837.1:0-23359 GCA_004024805.1 Geosciurus inauris | reverse complement strand
CTTGAATTTGATTATCCAATTCATTCTTCATATTTGGAAAGTTTTCTGATATTATTTCATTGAATAGGTTGTTCATTCCTTTGGTTTGGAGTTCTATGCCTTCTTCTATCCCAATAATTCTCAAGTTTGGTCTTTTAATGTTGTCCCAAAGCTCTTGGATGTTCTGTTCATGGCTTCTTACCATCTTCACTTTGTGGTCCACTCTATTCTCCAGGTTAAATATTTTGTCTTCAGTATCTGAGGTTCTGTCTTCCAAGTGGTCTAATCTGCTGGTGATGCTTTTTATTGAGTTTTTGATTTGGTTTATTGTTTCTTTCATTTCAAGGATTTCTGTTTGGTTCCTTTTCAGAATCTCTATCTCCTTATTGAAGTGATTTTTTACTTCCAGTATTTGCCTGTGTATCTCTTTATCGAAGTGATCTTTTACTTCCTGTATTTGCCTATGAATCTCTTTATCAAAGTGATCTATTGGTACCTGGGTTTGCTTTCTTATATCATTCTTTAAGTCACCGACCATTTTAATTATGTACATCCTGAATTCCTGTTCTGTCATTCCTCCTGCTGTAAAGCCCATGGATTCTAGTAGTGTAGTATCTTGGTTTGTTTGAGTCACTTTCTTCCCTTGTTTTCTCATGATGTTTGTGTGTCTTTCCTTCTAGCTCTGCTGATCCAAGGTGTTACAGTTTTAACTTCTATATGGTTATAGTTTCCCTGCAGGGTTTCGTTACTTCTCCTCCAGTAGGTGGCGTTGTCTGTTGTTTGCTGGACTTTCCTCGCTGGTATCCTTGGTGCTGGTCCCAGGCCAAGGTGAAACTCTGGGCCGCTGGTGGAGTCGCTGTTCCACCGTGGCCAAGGTTTGCTCCCAGGTGTTCACCTGTGCCCCTGGTGTGTAGGAAGTTCCGCTGTGTTAGAAGGTGGTCCACAAAGAACAATAGCTGGGGTTCCGCTCAGGAGACAGTCAGTCCACAGTAGCAACTGCTAGCGTTCTCTCGCGGTTGGGTGGGCGCTGGGGCAAGGCACCCTGTGTGGAAGCAGGCCTGCCACGCTCGGGGCAAACTCCGGGCCGGAGCCCTGGGCCGGATCCCCCACCACAACTGCACTCCGCCGGTCGGCACCGAAGTCACGCCTCCCGGCTACTGCTATCTCCCCGTGGCCCTGCGCTCACACACGCGAGCGAGACTCCAGCGTGGGGCGGCAAGGCGCAGAGAGCTGCCAAGAGACTGGTTGGAGAATGGATCCCCGCTACTTCCAGTCTCAGTCTCGGAGAGCCAGAGCCCTGGGCCGAGGCCCAGGCAGCAACCGCGTTTCTCCGGCCGGTGCCAAAGCCACGCCTCCCGCCTACCGCTGCCTCCCGGTGATCCTGTACTCACACACACACACACACACACACACACACACACACACGAGCGAAATTCCTGCATGGGATGGTGAGCCGCAGAATGATGCCAGGAAGCTGGCTGGAAAGCGGCGCCTCCACCACTTCCAGCCTTGGTCCCTGAGAGCCTAGCGCAGAGTGGACTGTCTAGGCCGCCATCTTGGAACCGCCCCCTCTTTATTATTGTTAATGGATAGATTATGCCTTTAAATACTTGTGGTTTCCAGCAGATGCTGTATATAATATGATTGATAGGAAATACTACAGATTATATTTGTCTTGGAAATTCAAAATATAAATCAACTTGTTAAAGACTGAGATAGCCAATGTAAAAAATATATAATAACCCAAAACAAAATATAATTAATGTTTTATCAATTTTATTAGTAATCTCAAGCTGATGGAAAAGCTGTAAGAACTGAACAATGAGCTTTTTTCTCCTAAATCATTAGAAAGTTAGTGGACAACATCCTTACCACCTATCAGTCTCCAATACTTTAGTGTCTGTTTTACATAAACAAGGACCTTCTCTTCTCTTCTACAACACAGCTGTCAAAATCAGGAAATTATCTCACTTCAGTACTTCAATTCTCAGATTTCTTTCCAGATTTACCATTTGAACCAAAAAAATGTCCATGGAAGCAAAATAATGTCCTTCAGGATCACATGTTGCATTTAGTTCCATTGATCCTTAGTTTAATTTAGACCAAGCGATTTTTCACTCTTTCCTTCACACTCAGTACTTTGACATTGTAAAGATGGTGCTCATTGACTCTTTGGAATCTCTCCTCATTGGAGTTTGTCCTGTGGTTAGATCCCTGGCTGAGGTGCCACAGGAGTGGTCCCTCTTTCTCATCACAACACATTTGGTGATGCACAATTGCTGATTGTCCCATTATTTTGACCATTGGATGCCGAAGGTGTTCTGGCTAATTTCATGTGTCAAGTGGACTAGGACACAGAGTGCCCAAACATTCTGGGTATCTGTGAGGTAATTCCTGGATAAGACTGACACTGAGTTAAAGTGACGAAGGTCATGGCCCTCTTTGATATGGGCAGCTGCATCCAGTCAAGGCCCAAACATAGAAAACCTCTGACCCTTTCCTGATGCGACAGAATTCTCTCTGCCTAAGGTCGTTCAGGCTTGACTTTTGGCTTTTCTTTCCTGACTTCATACTTAAAACTGAAACTAAACCATGGGTTCTCCTAGGTCTCTTGCTTGACAGTTTACCTGTCAGATCATGGGACCTGCCAACTCAATCATCACTCAAGAGCCTGTTTCTTATAATAAATCTCGTTATGTGAATATGTATATGTATCATACACATATGTTCAGATATACATTTATACATGTTATATACACATGCATACATACATATATCATATGTACATGTTTTTAAATGCACACACATACACATCCTATTGGTTCTGTTTCTCTGGAGAACCCTAATAGAGGTATTGAATACCAGGCATCTCCATTGTGAAGACACCTTCTTCCTTAGTAAGTCTTGTCTGGAGTTATTTTGAAATATAAATGTCCTCCTCTAATCAAAATTCTATTTCTTCCTTTATTTGTTTTCATTGTTATGGTTCAATGATTTCCCAATTTAATGAGTTATTGCCCCTTGTTATTTTTGGCACTTCCTGTTGAAGCTTAGGTTGTCCCAGATTCGACTCATGTCTATAGCATTTCATCATAACTGTATCATTTTTTGAATACCTTCCTGCTTTCTGGCACAAACAGTTGTTCCTAATCATCTTGTGCCCGTCTTCCCCCGACAAGAATCAGCATTTTCTCCAAGGAGTTCTAGTTCCTTCTTAGGGACAAAGGTTCTTAGAAGCCAAGATCTGGGCCCCAGTGTGCTCATTACTGTTGTGGTGTTGCAGCCTCCAGTTTCTCTGCAGAGACAGAGCAAGGGAATATATTCATGCATGTCTGTAGGTAAGTGAATAGATAGATAGAAGATACATGTTTACATCAGCATTCAGTTCTCTACTTGTTTTTATATAGGAAAGACAGAATTTACACCAGCACTTCTAATACCTGTCAAATATCATTGGTTGCCGTCTAGTCTTCTGCTTTTCCACAGTTTTATTCCCTTCACCAGCCAGAAGAATCCTGGTCCCATTGTTTTATGTGCGATTAATTATATGCTTAACCACCAGTTTATAACCAGTTTCCCATCATTTCAGCTGCCACTCTTCCATGTGTAGATACCTTCTAGAACTCACTCAAGCCCTGACACTCTGCTCTAGAGAGCGGCCTGGCTGCATGGACACTCTGCCTCAAGTCATTCCCACAAGCAAAGCCACATCACTGTGTTGAGACTCTGATGTGTTCTGTGCATGGCCCTATTCCGTGGCCCCTTTCATATCCCACCGGTTCTCACATTCTCCACACTATGCTCATTCTCTTTATAGCTATTTCTTGCTGGGATTTTACTTCAACAATTATATTTGATTTTTAACTTACTCAGTTTCAAAATTTTTTTTTATCCTTCCTTAAATATTTTGTGTACTTTAATAGTCTTTATATGGTAATTCCAGTATCCCTGGGGTCTAAACATTGTTTCTTGCTTTTACTGATTCTCACTTATTGTGGCATTCCTGTATCTGTGTTTAATTGTAACCCATTAAAATCCTTCTTTTCTAAATTTTTAGAGATTTATTTTCTCCTGCTAAGAGTTGAAGCCCTTTTAACAATTTAGGATATTCTTGTGTTAGTTAGTTTCATTGAATACAAGAAACTTGGGACTTGAGAGCTCTTGAATTACCTTATCTCCCGTAATCCAAACAATTATTCAAATAACTTTTCCCAGCCAGCTTCCTACAATCTTCACAACCACTGTCCTAAATTCATCTCTCTTGTCCACCTTCCATACTGCTGAAGAGTGAACTAACAGTAAACTTGACCCTGGTTGCCATGCCCCAAATTCTTTAAGGTCTTTAAGGTGAAATCTGTACATCTTGAATTGACAGAAGCATGATGATTTGCCCTTTCCTGCCTGATTCTCCAGCCTCACAATATGCAGCTCCCCAGATCTTCCCCTCTGGAGTTGTATTTTTGCAGTCACTGACTGAGGTTTCCACAGGTGCCACCGTATTTCTGCACATGCCAAGAGTACCTTTTCTCCAGGGCAAGTGTAGGCTCCCAAGGTACATCACATACACAATTCCATGGAAGCTTATTTTACCTTGTGCTATAAATGCTTTTGAATGATTCTTTTCAACGAAGGGCAGGTGTCTTAAGGTCAGGAGTGACAGCAGCTCACTTGTGCACTTCCTGTTTCTATTCAAAGGGGCAAAAACTAGAATTTCAGTGAACAGTGGCAGAGTTCACTGGGGACTTAGAGTAAGAAACTACCGCAGGCATTTATATATGTAAATAATGGTGGAAATCTCATCATGTATATGTCCTTGTAAAGTGCTACTAAAGACAAAGCATTATGGAACACATTTGAAAAAAGTATATGATCTATGGTTATCTGTGTTCATTAAAATGGTCTGCACAAACACTTTTTGTCAGGTTGTAAACCCTCACTTTAAAAATCAATAGAAAGTTAATAGAAGGTCTAGAGATCCAGCCTCCATGGGACAGTGCTGAAGAGAACATAGTAGTGGACGCCAAATTTGGATTGTCATGAGATGGAGAGATCACAGTTTCATTTGTGTGTGTGTGTGTGTGTGTGTGTGTGTGTGCGTGCGTGTGCGCATACACACGGCTTCCTGGGTGGATCTTCCTCAGTTGCTTTAATTCTTTCTGAACAGTTTTCTTAATCCTGATGATGGAGGAAGCAGCTTCAGTAATGGTTGGAATGGAAATCCACCCAAATCTTTCATTTGGCTTGTCTTCATTCTCAAAATCAACAAACGTTATCCTTAGCTGAATCATCCCATTGAGAGGACATTTTATCTTACTGTCTGCGCCCTCTGAACCCCGTTCACGTGTCTATACTTGATACTTGGGATCTTTTCTGACCTGCTCTTTCTCCATTTGGATTTATTTCTCAGTAATTGCGAATAAGTTCAAATTCCCAGACATCTCCTATTATTAACCATTTATTCCCTCCTTCTCTGTCCCCCCACACAAATTCAACTCTTAATTTCCAATTAACAAAAATGGCTGTAAAACTATCATTCTGTGCACTGTGTTGCTGTGCTTTGGAAAAGAGTAACTTCTGAGCCTTGCTCTTCTTATTTACGGTTTCAATATTCCCTGTTAAGTCTTGCCTCAGGGTGGACCACGGGAGATTTAGTGCAAATATCCGTAAGCTGGTTATAATTCAGTGCAGTTTAATATACAAGGGAATGGATAATCCATTCATCATCCAACTCCAAAAGAAGAAGAAAATAAGAGTGAAAATGCAAGTAATTTTACAGATAGGGAATCTTCTTACGAGCCAATCAAAGAACCTGTCTTGAGACAGATCAAATGTAGAGCTCCATACTAATGAAAATATCACAAAAATGCTTTTGTATATTTTGAGTTTTCATCTCAAAATTTGGCTACCTTATTGGTATACATTCACAATTGTATGACAAACTTAATGTCTATGGCCCCTGAAAGTGATGGACTACCTTCAAGACATGATTGTGATGGGCAGATACGGCTCAGTTTAATGACCATTGCTTAATGTTGCAGGCTTATAGTGCTGTTTCTAGAAGTTAACCAAACAGAACGAAAGTAGTTGTAAACTCCACATTATAAAGTAACTTTATTTTCTATGAAACTATACCACACCACACCCCTTTACAGATGCTGGCACTCTTTCCAGTAATTGAAAGCGTTGCCGCAGTAACACGTAGAGAGTGATTTGGCAGGTGCACACACCAAGTCCTTTCTTTTCTATGTCCTCTGCTATCACTAGCCAAGTGATTTAGAAAAAGCCACATAAAGTCTTTTATGTCTCTGTTTTTTAAAGGTACCAAATAAGGTCAAAATAGAGCCGATTTTATAGACTTGTGGAAATGAGCAAATACAGGTGAATGAGTCACAAAGTAAAATCTCCACAAATAAGGCCAATAGTTTACAACACATCTACATAAAGAAAATATGTCTATTTTCCCTCCCACACCCCAGGAGTTTTCCCTCCTGATTCTGTAGCACACAGTTCAGTTAATTATGTACAGCAATGTGACATTGCCTGCGCTCTGACTCAGCACTGCACCCCTGTGGCCTTTGAGCGCTGGAGCAGTCTCAGCAGGTTCCCTCTCTGGGCCTGATGTGGTTTCACTGCAGGGGACTCTATGCAATTACCAAACCTGTAGCATCAAAAAGGTCCTAGCGGATGGCGGCAAGGTACCACCATCATGTTGATTGTCCCAATATCCCTTTTAACTTACATAACTTACATAGCAGCAAATATGAAGTATGTGTTTAAAATTCTGTGTGCCTATGTCATGGTTCATCTCATCTAAACACATGGACTTTTTGGTACAAAAAGAAAATCTATTTAAGTCATGTCCAGTTGTTTTTCAGGAAACTTATTTCAGTGTCATCGGTTTTCTTCATTTTGCAAAATTAAAGTCTCAATGTTCATTTTTATGGTTGAATAAACCTGGTCATGCAGGTGCAGTGCCCATCCCTTCAACCAAAGCAGCTTCAGTGCCTGCAGATCATCAAGTGTGTTTTGGCTGGTGAGATTTTACTGAATAGTTAGGACCAGAAGTTGCTTTAAGGTACAAGGATGAATCAAGTTGACCATTAAGCAGAGTTCACCTTCGTCTCGCAGGCAGATTTCTCCAACTTGCAGGGCAAGGACCACACAACTCTCTTTGTTGGCATTTTGTGTGTTCCTTCGCGGAGCTCATTAGATCAAAGCAGTGATCTCCCTTCTACACCTGGGTACAACCTCCATTTGTGGCTCAGAAACTCGTTTTCATTTTTTTCTGATTCCTATGCTTCTCAACTGTTTTTGTTGTCCTGCTTTTGCAACGTTTCTTTCCAATGTGAAAACAATCATGAGACATGAGATCTAGGTGAATATGATTTAGAATTTCCAAATAAAATACAGGATTCTCAGCTGGGCGCGGTGGCTCAAGCCTGTAATCCCAGCACTTAGGGAGGCTGAGACAGGAGCATAGTGAGTTCAGAGACAGCCTCAGCAACGGTGAGGCGCTAAGCAACTCAGTGAGACCCTGTCTCTACATAAAACACAAAATAGGGCTGGGGATGTGGCTCAGTGGTCGAGTGCCCCTGAGTTCTATCCCCAGTATGAAAAAAAATATATATATATATATAAATAAAATAAAATACAGGATTCTCGGTTAAATTTGAATTTCAAGTAAACCATAAATAATGTTTTAGTATAAATATGCCCTATGCAATTCAAATTTGACTTGGTATCTTATGTTTTTATTTGCTAAATCTGGCAAGCCTAATCCCATCTCTAATTACTCAAACATCTCAATAAAGCAAAACAGACTTATAAAAATACTCAGTTCCCATGTGTTTACTTTTATTTCTTCTTACCATGCAAAACTGCCAACCATCTTCCTTTTGATTCCTGTTTATTATTTTTCTTGCTTTAATTGCTTCATGAATGTTTACTTTCATTTACTGTCTGCTCCCTGCAATCAACTTATCAATGCACTACATCTTTTTTCCTACCCAAGATCTTTATTTTCACCATTCATTCTTCCTTGTGAAAAAGAATAATTCCAAAATGTGTATTACCACTGTATTGTTTCTAAATGGCACAAGTTTATTAAGGAAGGCTCAGATCTTTAGCAACAAGATGGATTCTACTGACACACATTCCTCTTGACACGTCTAGTCCACCTTAAGGACAATATCATTCCTCTATTCCAAGTGCCCAAAATTCTAAAGTAAACACTATACCCTTTGTTTCTTTGCATGCCTTAAGTTCTAGAAGTTCCATTGTGGATTTGTTGTGTTGACTATTATTCTCATGTTTGCTCCTCAACATCTCCATACCATGACAGGAAGTCGGATCTCCACTTGGCGAGTATGTTTTCAGCTCTTCTTCTTCCCAAATCATTTTGTACTCTATTACCAATTTTGTGAAGACTAACATTTTGATCATTATGCTTCCTAATACTCCAACAGTTTCTTTAGCCCCCTTTTGGGTCAAATACAGACTTCAAATTCCATGTATTAGCTCTTAATTGACACAATATCCTCCATCTTCATTTCACCAGAATTATCTAAGGCTAGGGACACCTGATGAGAAATTCTTTCTGCTCATGGACCTGACCATCCCATTCTGTCTGGTCCACCTTTCCCCAGAGCACAAAATGACCACAGCTCTTCCTTAACCTTCCTGTTCCTTTGTGTCAATCATTTATCCATTGCTATCACGATCCACCCATTCAACTTTCAAACTCCAGTTTGTGTACCTTGACTCTTTACACTACTAGTTAATGTAATCATAATGCAAGAACAGACTCTTATCTGTACAAAGTCACAGCTGCTTCACCCTTTGGTTGAATTACTTTTCTAACTACCATTTTTCTCTTCTTACTCATAAAGATAATAACCCTCATCTAATAGGCTCAGTGAGGACTCAACATAACCTCTGAAGGCAGCCAATCCATCAAGTGGTTGGCACAGGCACTAGACAAGTGGTCATCTTTTCCCATGTAGTTATTTTCTCATTTGAAAATTCTCAAGCAAACACTCTTAAGAAAAGGGGCCACAGGTGATATTAGCATAGACCCCTAGATGTGATGGGATGCAGACATTATAGTAATTATTCATGTGGCTTTACCAAGGCATAAAAGTCCTAGGTAACCAAGGACTGTACCCTCTAAAAGCAAAACTTTATTTTTAATAGATTTTGATGAAACTTTTGCAGACTTTTTTTTCTGAAATATGGCATATATTCTGTCTTCCTGAGAACATGTTGAAGTATATTTTATATTTTATGATGAATCCATAAACATTGTAAACAGTAAGTGGATTTCCCACTGTATGTACCTTCTTTCAACACAGCGAGTTCTAAGTCTTTTCTGGTCTGCCCATTTGTTCTTCCACTTCCCTGTTGAGGGCAAGCTTGCCGAATTACACTCCTGCCTTCTACGCACCCATCATCCCCAATCCTTCCCTGTTCTCTTTGCAGTTTGATGCTTCTTAACATCTGGACATTTTAGGTCACTGAGCATATTGTGATCATAGGAAAAGCAATAGTAAACAGTGGAGGGGTACCTAACAAGCTCGCCTGTGACTGATCTTCATTGCATCTGTTTGGTGGCTAGAGGAGTCTATTGCTTGTCTTCTGATGTCCAGCAGTGACCTGGCAGTTGCTGGCTGATGCAAAATTTGTAAATAAAGATATTATTGTTAGGTGAAGCTCACTGAATAGTCTATACATCAGTGCCAAATCTTAGTATATTTGCTTCACACCTTTATTATCTGTTGAACATATCATCTTGCCAAATATTAGAAGGCCTTTCTTGCTATAAGGGCCAGGCGATGAATAAGTTTTATTTAATTTTAAAATTTAATAGTGTTATTATCTAGTTGTTAATAAGAGCAGACTGAAATAATTTATAATTATGTTATTGTCCACAAAAAAATATAGATAAATCTTATTGCTGAAGACACAGGTGGTTCTATTTCTTTGAGCCTCTCTCCTGTGCATAAGCAGTCCTATATGTGTTGTTCATTCTTGCTTGGGTGGGGGCAGAGACTTTATTTTTGATTTGATAAATCTGAATTTCTTAGACACCATCCTGTCTAAGACCCTTCATTCTTTTACCCCAGACCCTTTCCCCAACTTTATCTCCTACTATTAAGATTGGTGACACATTTTCTCAATTAAATTCACGGTGTCTTTCCACTATTGCTCTTTATACATTCATCCCGGGTCTGCCAGGGCCTGTTCAAAATCTACAAGAACTGTAGCAATGCATGTAGCAACTCAGTCCAGCCCCACATTATCAGAAAGAGTAAAAACGTGGGCCCTTCTCAACTTTTAAACTTTAGCAGTTCCCACCAGAAGATCAGAGTTCAATTATCACATTAGCCCAATACAAAAATATATATATAAGAGTGAAAATGCTCATTTGCAATGAGTAGATGCTAAGAGATAATTTTCTCCAAAATCTTGTTGGAGAAGTCTCAGCTATCCCAATACTTTTTTTCTTAAATGGTTGGTTAAATGCTACTCTGATTTTTTTTTTTTTTTATGTTTCCCCCAGAGGCCCATGTATCGAAGTCTTGTTCCCCAGCCTCTCACATTTTGGGGAGGTGGTGGGACCTTTAAGAGGTAGAGTCTAGTGGAGGGAAGTCCTTGGAGGCATGTCCTTGAAGGGGATATTGTGGCACTGGCTAGTCTATACAGTGTCTGTTTCCTATGTCTGTTTCCAAGCTGGCATGAAGTGAGCATCCTGCTCCACCACAGACTCCCTACCATGATGCACTGCCTCACCAAAGGCCCAAATGCAACAAAGTTAAGCAAACATGGGCTGAGACCTCTGAAACATGAGCCAAAATAAACCTTTCTTCCTGATGATTTGTCTATCTGAGGTATTTTGTTGTAGTTACAGAAAGCTGACTGGCACAATTATAGTAAAAAGCAGTTTATTCAACTATTCATTGGATAAATATTGCTTTCATATAATTTCCAGAACTATTCTGTCTTGATGACATACGAACAAACAAGAAAGAGTGTTGGTCCACCAGAAACTTACAGGTTAAAGTGAAAAGTAACATACTTAACAAATGGGTATCTGATATTATGATCAGAACAAGCTTCTAAGAACTAAGACATAAACAAAGAGAGGTTTTCATTTCATGGTATTGGAGTGATCAACTCAAGGAATCACTTCCTACTTTCCATATTGTTTTGAAGTTGTTTATTTAAAAATAACTCAAAGGGGTAGTTAGTTCTTAGGCTTCCTTCTTAAATTCTTAGTGATTCTCATTTTAATGAGCAACATGCATCCAATCAAAGGAAATTACACTAGAAAATTAGGCTTGACAATACCATGAGGAAAATTGTTATGTGGCCACAAAAAGGCCTTACAAATGGAATTATCAGAAGAACCTAAGGAAAACAAAGGGAAATGCTTTTTACCTCCAGAGGTTTAGCTTTTCAATTTCCTAAAAATACCTAGGATTCAAAAGAAATTTTTTTTATTGTTTAAAATGGTGATTTATTTTGCTCTTCTTTCCCCTTGCTGACCCTCAAAAGATTTTTAATTCTCATTTATGAAATAAAGTTACATTAATAGTACCATTGAATAAAATGAAATTTTCTATTTTCTGGAAAAATAAATAAATAAAACCCTCAGTGTGAATATCAATTCCTTAGAGAACGCATTGTGTAAGATGACTTTCCTCAGTGCATTACTGGGTTGGCATGGAGGAAGTCGCCTCTCTGTGTAAGGCAAATAAAGCAGCCCTGTGACCTTCTCCATCCCCACTGCCTGTGCCCCCAACCTGTGGCAGTGTCACCCACACCCCTCTGTGGCCTCAGCAGACTTCTTACACAGGGTCTGCCCAGGCAGCATCGCCAGTCAACTGGAGTTGGCACGGGAGAGGAGCCCCGTTGGTGTTCTCTGATAGAATTTCCTGTTGGAATTAAATACAGCCAGTTCAGCTTCTATCTTCACATGTTGGTCATTGTATTAGTCAGAATTCACCAGAATCCCAGAACCAAGATGGTGGGTGTGCATGAAATTTATGTAGATGAGATTTATTTTAAGGAATGGGCTCATGTGATCGTGAAGGATACACATTCAAAATATGCAGGGTGGGCTGGCCTGTTGGAGACCCAGGGAAGAGAGGATGCCGCAAGGCAGATATGCAGAAGACCTGGTGACAGTCCCTCTTGCTCCCTAATGTTGGTCTGCTCTGTTCAGGCCCCAGCTGATTGGATGAGCTCCATCCCCCGGTCCCTGCCACGTTATGCAGGGTTCTTAGTTAGGGCAGCTAGGGCAAATGACAAATTGGAGGCTAGGAGGTCTAAGTTCAAGGCATCAACAGATTCTGTCTATCTTGGGCCGGCTTCCTGCTCGATGAACAGGAAGGTTATCTCTCCATCTTTTTGACACACACAACAAAAGAGCAGGGGCAGCACTGGGGGGTACGAATGCCATTCACAGTGGCTCTGCCCTGGCCACCTTGTCACCTCACAAAGCCCCGCCGCCTGATGTCTTCCCACTGGTGATTAGGCAGCAGCGTGTGACTTCAGGGGCACCCCATGTTCAGACCAGGGCAGAGGGCAGTGGGTTTCAGTCAACATTCTGCAACTTAAACGTCAATATTATCCAAAACATCCTCACAGAACCATCCAGAATAATTGACCACATATCTGAGCACTGTGATCCAGCCAACCGGTTACCACATAAAATTAATGTTCATACTTTCTCCATAAAAATAGTGATACTAGAAATATTCAATAAGATACATGTGAAAAAAAATAAAGGTAAATTGATTTGGAAAGTGATAGCAAAGAAGATAATATAACCCCATTCAAGAGTTTGAGAAACAATCACTAAACAGCAATGGAAAAAACTAATTTCAGCCGGGCGCAGTGGCACACGCCTGTAATCCCAGCACTTAGGGAGGCTGAGACAGGAGAATCGCGAGTTCAAAGCCAGCCTCAGCAAAGGTGAGGCACTAAGCAACTCAGTGAGACCCTGTCTCTACATAAAACACAAAATAGGGCTGGGGATGTGGCTCAGTGGTCGAGTGCCCCTGAGTTCAATCTGCAGTACCAAAAAAAAAAAAAAAAAACTAATTTCACTTCATTCTAGCAGATTTAATAAGCCTCTAATTCAGTCCCTACTCTGTGCCTAGTATTTTGTTAAGTTAACATCATAGCTTATAAATATTTAGAGTATGTCTGTTTTGAAATTAATAGTCCAGTTGGGGCATAAATTTGAGATATTGTAACAATATTTTTTATTAAAAAGAATTTCTTATTGGGATTTTATCTCCTCTGTCCTCAGGGTTCTTAGTAATTTAAATGAACAAAATTGTTTTTGGTAGAACACTAGATACATTTTATTATTTCCAGGACTATTGCTTAGCAGTAGAATCCAGTTGTCTCCTTGGCAGCAGACCAGCATTAACTACTATGGCATCTAAATAGGCAGAAACACGGATCTGCAGAACTGTGGAATGGTGGCCTCATTCCCTGCTCCGTTTTGACCCTTTAGTCCTGCTCCCAAATCCCTCTACTTTCTTATGTTTAGGACTCTTTATCCTATAGAAACACATTCTAGAGATATCCCTTCATAAAATCAGTTCATACATGTGTTCATTCAAATATATTTACTAAGAATTCACTATATAACCTGCATTTATGAAGAGTACTCAAAGGCTAAGGATGGAGGTTGATTACTGGAATTCTCAGAAATATTGTTTCCTAACAATATCTTTAAGCATTTTTAAGTGTTTTAAAAATTTATCATCATTTGCAACTGTTTCTAGAGTTTTGAAGTTTCTCCTTTTAATGACATCATAAGGATATTAGGTATTCTAAACTCACACAGTGATGTAGTCTATTTTGTTCTCATTGCCTGGGAGATAAGTGCAGCCATTCTGAGAAACATTTGTTGAGGAACTATTTTTTTTTAAAGGAAAAGAAAGTGAGAGAAGAAGGGAGGAGAGGAAAATGAAAACAGGTAGAAAAAATAAGAAATGTAGTTTTTCTCCTTTGGGTTTTTTCCTATTACATTGTTACTCTTTGAGCTTTGGGAGTACATTCCAAGAGTCCTAGCAAGTGCTGAAACCTTGGATAATACCAAGCCCAATATACCCTATGTTTTCTCCTATGGTAAAATTTAATTTATAAGTTAATCACTGTAATAGATTAGCAATAACTAAGGATAAATATTACACTGTAATAATAGTTATTTAAAACTTAACAAGTTGTTTATTTCTGCAATTTTTTTTTTTTTTGGTACTGGAGATTGAACTCAGGGGCACTCGACAACTGAGCCACATCCCCAGCCCTATTTTGTGTTTTATGTAGAGACAGGGTCTCACTGAGTTGCTTAGTGCCTCGCCATTGCTGAGGCTGGCTTTGAACTCACGATTCTCCTGTCTCAACCTCCCTAAGTGCTGGGATTACAGGCTTTAGCCACCATACCCAGCTATTTCTGCAATTTTTTATGTAATATTTTGGACTGAGGTTGACCATGGAAATAAGGCCCTCAGTTCAGGGTGCATAACTCACTATTCCTGTGTGGGCCTGAGAGGGAATGAATTCATAGGGAAACAGAAGGAAGGGAAATGCATGTAAAAGGGGCAATTGGTGGGGCCCCAGAGAGAGGTGGGACCCAGACTGCTTCTGGAACATTTAGAGAGTTTAAAGGATATTTCCAAAGACAAAAGTAAGTCTGAGATAACATTTTCAAAAGTTATTTATTCATAAATTTTAGCATGGAAACCTATCTTCTCTTACTTTTGTGCCAGGAGGGTTCTAAGGTATTAGCAAGGAAAATCAGTTCTATAAGGTAGCAAGAGGAGATGCTCAGAGCCTGATTGGAAATCATTCTCTTATGGTGAGGATTCTTCTGGAACCTGGGTCCTCCTGATTGGCCCACATTTAGCAGTCTAGAGTTGACCCCAGTGGGACAAGCAGGCAGTTTAGGGGCAAAGGCAGAAGGCTCTAGGTTAGGGGCAGGGTTGTTTCAGTGCCTGTCCATTTCCTGGAACAAGCAGTGTTGATGAGTGATCTGAGTGGTCCTGATGGGGTTGGTGGCTGCCATGGCAGAAGTTCATCATCCTCAACACTCCAGCTTAGAAGACACATGAAGTCTCATGAGGTGTGACTAGCCAGCAAATGATCTAGCCATCCTCTCTGATCAGGAATCATGAGGAATGAAACTTGGGCTGCCAGAAGATGAACTTTGATTGGCATTTATATTTGATGGCATGGAACTTGAGGTTACTTATATGATTTGAAAACAGGCACAAAGGGAAAACTAGACTGCAAATGTTATGTGAGAGGCTTGTTAATATGAAGACACCAAGTGGTTTCTAAGAGTCATAACTAAGCCCAGGGATTTTACCTTGGAAATAATTCTGGCCTTTTCAGTCACCTGTTCTGTTCTCTGTGGGAAAGGGGAAAATAAAAAGATACTTGATACTTTTGATACTTACTTTTTTGAGGAAAACACAGACACATTTCTGAATACAAGAAATGGAGGAGAGATTTCATTCCACCTATATAGTTGAAAATGCAAAGTAAACTTCATGGGTAAAGATCTTGTACAGGATTAAGAAAACTACTTAAGCATCATGTGCTCAGTGTAGGAGTCCATTTCTAGAATCTTTCCAGGGACTCTGACTCAACCAATTAAATGAGACCCTTCCCCCCCGCAAAAAAAAAAAAAAAAAAAAAAAAAAAAAATCACTATAGAAAAGAAAGAGCTGCTTCTTAGATGCTAAGCAAGTATTTCAAGTTTGCAATATGTTTACCATGTAAAAGAGACAAGCTATCAGATAACCATCCATACACCTCATTCTCCTCAAGGAGACACCCACCACAGCTCTCTTAGTCATAGTACAAAACCTCATCTAACGTGGTATCCATCGCCCCCTCCTCTGGGTAGGCTCCCAGAGCCAATACCTTGGAGCTTCCCACCAGTTGCCTCTGGATTAAAAAGAAGCTGCAACTTGGAACGGTTAGGTTTTGAATCCTATACACTGTCTCCTATAAGAAGGGCAGAAACTGGAGTAATAGAAGTTTCAGGCATCCATGTTCAGTCTTCCCTTCACCCTTCAGCAGATTCAGAGCTAGACTTTGGAAATACAGTCAACTTGGGTAAATGAGATTTTCAGTCTTTACACTAGTCCAAAGATCATAATCTACTGAAACTATTAATGACTTTGGGCAGCAATTTAGTAAAACTGAATGCTTCTTGCCAGAATACCCTGGTCTTTGATGGCAGCTACTGTTCTGGAGAGTTCTCCCACCTCCGGGGCTATTTCTCTTTCTTCTTCTGCACACAGAGCCCTCATGCCGTTTTCATGCTGCCTCAATCAGCCTGTGGTTTAGATACTTATTCATTATCCAAATTAAAAGACAGCTCAGTCTTACAGAGATGAAATTGGCTATGTGATTAAATTTTATTTTTTCTTTTTATCCTTAGGGTGTACATCATAATCACCTAGGGACTTTTAATATTATAGCTTGAGAACAGAGGCTTCTCATTCTGATGCTGGGTCTGGGGAGGACTCCTGGCCTTGTTAGATTTCAGTCTCCCCCATGTGATGCCACTGTGAGCTAACTGAGGCTGGAACACAATCAGAACCAGTTCATGGGTGCTAGAAGGTATTATAGGAGGAGGGGGAAAATGGAGTGGTATGTTAGTACAAGTTAAATTTGTCATTCAAATAAACTCTATCAAAGAGAACTATTGAGATAACAGTTTTGATAGAGAACTTGTCCCTTCTTAAATCTATCTTACCTATAGGAAAAGAAAAGGGTTGGGGGGGGGGGCTGTTGTGATTTAGACTTTCAGTGCCTCCCAAAGGCCCATGGTTTAAGGCTTGGTCACCAGCCCATGGCACTATTAGGAGGTGGAAACATCAGGAGATTGGTCATAGTTAAAGTGGATTTTGTCAGGTGTTTTTCACGGAGACGAAAACCAACTAATACAGGTGGTGATCGGATAAGCCTTGCAGTCACTCTCTTCATTTTTCCCGCCCCTTTCTTCTGTCAAACAAGCACTGCAGACATGGTAGTTCTGAATGTCAGGATGGACCCATCAAGGACAATCTGGGGCCAAAGCATGGATCTCTCTCCTCACCTTTTCCCTCTGGGCACATTTTGCTGAAGCTCAGAAGTCGCTTGCCTTACTGAAAAGGGTCTTGAAGAATGTTCAACCACATTTTTTTTTTCCCAACTGAAATTCATACAATCCAATCCTCACAGAAAAGTACTGGATGATGGAGATACAGAAGTCGCTTCTCAGAGCAGGGCCCAATTTTCACCTGGAAATTTTCACTGAAATACTCTGGGATGCTACCCTGATGACATCTGCTATCTCCCACCCCTGCATTTTAGACTCTTATCCATTTGGCACTTCCATCTCCCGTCTACGGCTTCATGGACCATCCTTCCTCCCCAGGGCTGGGCTATCCCTTAGTCCACCCCTCTCCCAGGAGTTTGGAGGAAAAGGGACAAAATGTGTCTGGCCTGAAGGTGATGCTGTAAAAGAAATTCCCCTTTGAGGAAACTTATCTCCTGGGTTCTCGGGGTGCCTTGACTGACACCATCGGCATGGCATGACCTGGGGTCATGGTGGAGATGCAGACCGTTGGCCTTACCTTGAACTGAGAGAATGGGAGAGTAGGAGGTGGTGTCCAGCAGGCTCTATTTTAGCAAAACCCCCACGGGTTCCTGGTGGGTTCTGGTACAAACCAACCTTTGAGAAGCACTCAGTCTAATGTTCTGTCTTGAGCTGCTCTTTCAGCCTTGGGTCGCTTTGCTGTATGTTTGCTTTTAAAGCCTTTTCTATGACTTTTCCAGGCGTTTAGGTTGGAGAGAGGCAACAAATAAACATATACATAAGAAACATGAACCAGCTACAAACGGAAAAAACATGTCCACTGGAATGATAAGTAATGGCTTATTGCAAATACTTACATTCAGTTCAGAATTCTCTTTTAATCTTCATATCTGCAACTGTAAAGATGCAGATGTTTTAAATCAAGAGAGTTGGAGTCATATCCCTAATATCCGTTCCGATTTTATTTCAATAGCTCTATGAGTTTTTAGGACTAATAAGAAAACAGGAGTAAGAATCTTTGGAAGTACGGGAAGGATGGATATATTATATTGGGAAACATATACATATTTAAGGACTTCTTAGATGGAATGATTATGAGCACATTTATTTTAAAGATGCTATTAGATGAGAGGTTGCTGAATAACCAAACTCAAAGATGCTCACTTCTCACTTCTTGTAGGAACTTTTAGTGTGCATGTGTGTATGCATGTGTGTGTGTAATGTGAGGATTATACAATAAAAAAGAATAGTGAAAGATTATTAGGGAAGTCACCAGGTGGATGAAAGATGTAGGCCAGTTCTAAACGATGGTCAGCTGAGCATATCTCCCCCCAAAAATCTTTAACTTATCAATGAATATCACCAGAACATTGCTCAAATGTTTCAATATGAACTCTAATTACATTTAAGGAAGGGCTCTGAATTGTATCTGGCCAAAAGTTCTGTCCCACAACAGGTTTGAGAACATTTTTTTCTCAGTTTCTAGTCTCTCCTTGCTGTTTCCTTTAGTTTTCTTTTGTTTACTTTTACTTCGTTTTTGCTCGCTTGATCTCAATTGCTTCATCTACAAAGTGGCGAGGATAATTTCTTATCCAAGGAAAGATACCTTGATGGTTTTTAGAATTTTTGCCATTTGCTCTAGGCAGAAAGAAAGAGAGAGAGAGAGAGAAAGAAAAAGAAAGAAAGAAGAAAGAAAGAGAGAGAGAGAGAGAAAGAAAGAAAAGAAAAGAAAGAAATCACTTTCTCTAGCAGTTTGATGATGGAAAATCCAGGTTGGGATGACAGGATGCCAGAGATCTCTGAAGAAGTTGAAGGTGAAAAAAGAATAATGATAAGGTGTAAATAATGCTGACTCTTAAGTATAAGACTGCTTTCAACAAAACTGTTTGTTCAAGTTTGAGAGCCTCCAGAGAGACCTCCTGCTCTTAGGTACCCATAACAAATGGAAGAGCCCTTCTTCTCACTACCCGGATTCCAAAGGCTCTGAGAATTTCACATCCATGATCGAGAGCCGTCCTCAACATCAAGCTTGACGAGCAGTCTCCAGGTACTGTGTACTTGAGAGTATTGCTGAGTGTCTCCTGTGCTGATATAGCATCTTATCAGCAGGTCTTAACTTCAACTGCCTTAAGTATTCATCCTATGTTCATGATGTGCTTCTATATTTTAAGTAACCTGCTCTAGCCACACAGTAGGGAGAGAGATGGGATTTATTCCATTGTCTCTGACTCCCATGCAGTGGTTGGATGTCTGGTCTTATAGCCTCATGTCTCTGAATTCTTCCGCCCTTTGGAGTATTTGATTGCTTTCCTGTGATCCCATTACATGTCCATGGTGTTTTCTTCTCCTGCAGTGGGGCCTCTATGGGAATGGGAACTACCCATCCGAGTGCAGGGCAGGCTTGGCCTCACTGGGACCCAGCAGAGACTTTGTTGCTCTCGAAAGTTCCCCTGGTGACCAGAGGCTACCACTGCTGGTCATTTGCTCTAATGGGGTTCTATAAATTTTTCTACAGTACAGCTTTCAATGATACAGAATTCATAGGTACACAAGAGCAACAGAACAGCTGTAACACCTCCCAAGTATTGCAGGAGTAGACATAGAAAGGGAGCAGCTAAGTTCAAGTGCAAAATGGAAGTCTCCAAAACTTCTACATTGAAACGAATCATTTTGAATCAGCTATTTTGAAAATGCAGGAGTTCTTTATTCCTCCTTTTAAAGAACTTAAATAACTTTCTTTTTTTCCTTTTCATTCCTTCTGTAAAGGGTAAGCTGATGGAGAAATGTTTTAAGGTTTTATTTAGAAGTGTGTGGTGTTTAATATTAATGCCATATGATCTTTCCTATTTTTGATTATAGAAAATAATAGTTTATTCACTCGAATAACTTTACAGCTTACAAGATTTGTATATATGCTGAATATATTTAAACTCATTCAAAATATGCAGTTGACATCTTAGAATCTGAGGTATTGACCTTAGACAACAGTTAAGTCAATTTTTTAATTCTCATTGGAAGCACTGAATTGAAACGCTGTAATCTCCTCTAGAACTATCTTCTATTTCATGTTTCAGCAAAGACTTAATTGTTCTTTGAAGAATTTCTAACTCTAAATATGGTGGCAATTTATATTCCAAAGAAATATAATTATCTGCCTCAGAAACGGGGAGAAACAGAATTGCCTTTATTTTTAAATTATAATTGCAATCATGTATTGGCAGCACATGTGAACAATTTAGACATAAAATTATGATGGGAAAAAAACCTGCTACAGAGGGAAGTATGTGTATCAACCTTCTTTCAAGTATAGTGAATCCTGTTCATCTAAGTTTGTATTTGTGTGTATTCAGGGTGCAGAGCAGCAATGTGAATTTTACCTTTTTTGGTGGTTTGTCTTTTTCTATACCCCTATTTGCTTGCAGTATCGACTACTGTCTTTGTTATGGTTTGAGTACTATATATTTTTAAATTAAAGTTAATTTGGATAAATTTTAGACTTCTCTAGTTTTATAACTCTTAAGTAATGTCACCATGCCATATCAAAATAAAAGGAATGGTAGTTAAAGTCATAATACATAATATGATTAAAAACATTTATTTCCATGTAAATGATGAATAGAAATGTCTGGATACATTTTAATAGGGAAAAGACAATGTGACACAGGGCTTTGAAAATTAAGAACATATCATCAGTATTGAACAGATAAGATTTGGCCGTTTATATAAATGCACCCGAGTGAGGGTGGAGGAGGCTGCTCGCTGGCCAGTGGCCAGGTAAGCAACCCACCACATTTCTGTTATATGCTGAAACAACATGCCCTTTACTCAGGCAGGAGGCTGAGGCAGGAGCATTGCAAGTTCAAAGCAGGCCTCAGCAACTTAGCAAGGCCCTCAGCAACTTAGAGAGACCCTGTCCAAAAATAAAATATAAAAAGGGCTGGGGATGTGGTTAAGTACCCTGGGTTCAATCCCCAAACCCAACCCCAAAACAACAACAACAAAACTACAGGTCCTGTGGTCAGAAAGGAAGAAAGATGTTATGACATCCAGGGAGGAAATGAAGCCCTCTTATTTTTAGCATGAGAGAGAAGGCTGGGCCTGGATGGCTTGAGGTTGTGAAACTCAAAAGATGATTTGGATAGACATTGATCACTACACTGGAAAGGGGGCCTGCCTTTGTCTGGAGACCCAAACAGTGCAGTTCTCTTTGTCCTATTAGCATGGGTCACAGAGCAGGAAAAGGGCATGATAAATGGTTTGGGGATGATGGATGCGCACAAGGCTCAGGATGTGAAAAGGCAATGGAACCCTGACCTGGTGACCCCGGATTAAGGGTGACAATGAGGATGAAGATGAGGGAGAAGAAATGTCAAAGGGAGAATGAGCACACCCACGACGTGACATCATAGGAGGGCAGAGGGGTATTGGGAAGGAGTCTGGCGCCTGACGCCGGCTGACGGACATCTTAGGGACACTCCAGAAAGATGGAGATGTCCTCGCCTGCTTGAGGGGCGTGGCAGGAGTGGGACCGTTCATGACTTGTGGAGCACTGGGTCAACTCTGTGAGTCTGTGAAAATATACAGTGGCAGAAGGTTTAGAGATCATAGGTTTCTCGTTTGCAAATTCATGTAAAATTTATTTGGGAAGAACTAAAGAAATATACCCCATTGTTGTAGAAGATTTAAGAGGTATTCTCTGGCATGATTAAGGTGGGGAATTAATAAATGTAGGCACTCTATTTTTTTCTATTTCAAGATATATGTTATGTGGAAACCCTGGTATGGTGTAAGATGCAAGCTGACAGTTCTCAGCCATAAAATCTGAAACACAACATTATGATGAAAACTTGAAAATATTTTGTCTTCAACAGTTTGAAAATAATTTTGAGCATTCATTACAAAGAGGGGTGAGAAAAGTGTGAAAATTATTTGAGTGAGCATGAGATGATAACTGGAAATTAAATATGGACCTTCTTAATTTACTACATTTATTGTGTTTCAGAGAATTGAAACATGAGAGTAAGGATTACCAGAGGCTCTGTTTGATTCTGTTGTACCCAGTGGTTTTGGAGGGAACATAGATTCCGTGGGAAGACAAGTGCATGTGCCTTGGGTGGACGGTCCCTTAATTATTGAGTTGGGAGGTATAGCACACAACCCACCTGCATGACAGAACCTGTCTTTCTATGCATGTGAAAGCTCGGTGACACCGCTTCTCCAAGTGTGAACCGGCAACATTAGCTTTGCCTTAGAACTTGAAAAAAAAAAAAACGTAAATGATTGAGACCCAACCCAGATCTACTAAATCAGAACCTCTGCACATAGTTTGAGCAATCTGTAGTGCAGTAAATCATCCAGGGGATCACAATGAAGATAAAAGGTCAGAGTCAGACTGTGGCAAAATCTGTGCCATGTTTCACAGTCTCTGGCCATTCGTACTAAACCCCTTTTAACAGCTGTGGGATATTCAGACTTGAGCCTCATGTTATGTTTTTAACATTCAAATGATTTATTTCAAAAATTTTATAACTAGTAATTACCTTCTAATTTCGCATCACTTTCTCCTCTCTGTTGCAGGAGTGGATCACCTGGGAAGTTTGCAAACTTGCTGCCCAGTCCATGTGATAAAACTCAGGCAGCATGTTTAAGCCTCCCAAGGGTGATTCCTATGTGCATTTAGGGATTATTTCTTTATTAGGTGAAGTTCTCAGCTCTGACTGTGCATAACAAGCAACTGTTCAACTTCGGAAACATGCTCTCTACCCCAAGAGATTTTGATTCCCAAAGTCTAAGGGTTCCTGGTTTTTACATTTTTAAAATTTAGAAATTTAGATTTTACATTTGTAAAATCTTTTACATTTCTAAAATTTAGGCTTCACATGTAACCTTCATTGGAGCCAGCGCTGACATCCAACATTTGGAAGGCCTGGAGAGGAAGTCTGTGTCTTCCCACTGAATCCTATGTTCCCTTGTCAAGTGATCAGGGGGTAGGAAAAGAGCCCTATTGCTACCCAGAAAAATTTCACTTACTACACAGTCTGTAGATAAAAAATAGCCTTTTAGCACTAAGGATTTTTTTTTTTAATTTTTATTTATTTTTCTCAAAAGTTGCATTTAAATACATGTTATCAAACATAACAGAAAAAAAACAAATTTTCAGAAGCTGTACACACTATTCACTGAAAATATTTGTTGAGGCAAATAGAAAAAAAAATTATTACAATCATAATTTTTCTAACTTTGCACAAAATTATAAGCAGATTACATTCT
>PVHX01024836.1:7585-23460 GCA_004024805.1 Geosciurus inauris | reverse complement strand
GCAGAGAGGTGGGAGAGGAAAAAGAAAAGGAAAAACCCTGACCTGGGATTTTCAGGTAAAATTGACCTTTTTTTAAAAAAAAAATTTTTTTTTTAGTTATACATGGACACTGTCTTTATTTATCTTTATGTGGTGCTGAGAATCGAACCCAGTGCCTCACACGTGCAAGGCCACAACCTCAGCCCCCAAATTGACCTTTCTTGACCAGGCCTAGTAAGCAAGCATTACCTTCAGCGTTCCTGCTTTAGTGAGCGGATGCTCGTGTTTCTTTCATGGAATGTTTGCTAAGAGGCTTAAACCCAAGGAAAATGCAAATATGTCTCAGATGATAGAGCTTAAAAGGGCTGTGTGTAGCCAGCTCGGTTCCTCTGCTTGCATTAGTGTCTTGTGCATATATTACTTAATAACAGTTTGATTTTTTTTTAAATAGTAATGCCCAAATAAGGACACACGTCTTCTCTGTTCTCATTTCATTTTTAGATTATGCTGCTGCCCAGTTACGCCAGTATCATCGGTTGACAAAGCAAATCAAGCCTGACATGGAAACTTATGAGAAACTGAGGGAAAAACAGTAAGTCCTTACGTTTTATGCAAGTTGTTTTCTCATCTTGGGGGTATGGATGTATTTATGTGGGTGTATATGTACACACACATACATACAGCTGTATAAATGCAGCAGTAGTTTATGCTGAGCTGTGGATTATTAGCAGCTGCCTAGGAATGGTCTCTTTTGACAAAACTATTTATGATTCAGTTTATAGCAGTTAAGCTTCACCCCTGCCCCCACACACACACTGCCCCAGGGCTGTGGATAGAACCCAGGGGTGCTGTACCAAAAACCTGCGTCCCTAGCCTTTGTTTTTGTTTTTGTTTTTTTTGAGACAGGTTTTCACTAAGTTGTGGAGGCTGGCGCAATCCTGCCTCTACCTCCTAAGCTTGTAGGTGTGTGCCACCAGTCCAGGCCATTGTTAACTTGTAGCATTTAAACTAACCACTTGTTTTTCTTTTAAGCTGGGCATTTTGAGTGTTGAATGGTTAAGACCCAGATTATCACAGGTAGATATTATTTATGAGGCAGAAAGCTTTAGTGGGTGGGTGAATTTTTTGTTTTGTTTTGTTTTGTGATATGAAGGATTGAACACGGGCTGTCTACTACTGAGCTATATCCCCAACCCTTTTTATTTTGAGTTAGGATTTCACTAAGTTGCTGAGGGTCTCAGTAAGTTTCTGAGGCTGGCCTCAAATTTGAGATCCTCCTGTTTCAGTCTCCCAAGTCTCTGGGATTACAAGCATGAGTTACAATGCCCCATGTGAGTTTTCTTTTTTTTTTTAAATAAAGGACCAGATAATAGATATTTTGGGCTTTATGGGCCATATGGCCTCGTTCATAGCTGCTCACCTGTGCCAGTGTAGTGTGAAAGCAGCCACAGAGGATCTGTGAATGAATGTCTGCGTCCCAGTTTCCAAAAGCAGGCAGTCACTGTGGCTTGAAGGCCCCTGCTTTAATGGAATTAGAACCAGAGCTCAGAAACTCTAATCCCAACTTGACAGCCTTTGATGAGCCCTTTCACTTCTGGCCATTGGCCTGTTTATCTGAAGAATGAAGGTGTTGGAGTAGTTGATATCTTAGGTCCTTTCTAATTTTTTATATATATATGTGTGTGTGTGTGTATATGTATGTGTGTGTGTATATATATATACATATACATTTAAAGTAGAATCCTACAGTAAGTATATGTATATATTTTGTCATAGCCTGAGTGGTAATTTAGTTTGAAGATGAAAATCTGTAGTGTTATTTTAAGTCCATTTTGCTGCCTTTTCAGTGGAGAAGAATTTTTTCCAACCTCCAACAGTCTGCTTCATGGGACACACGTGCCTTCCACAGAGGAAATTGATAGAATGGTCATAGATCTGGAAAAACAGTAAGTACTCAGAGCAGCTGGAACTGGTAACTGCTTAATGACAGAGTGGACTTGGAGTGTGTGTCTTCAGTTGATTGTGCTTTGAATGAATAGACAGAAATGGCACTTGCTCATTACTGACCTCATGTCTGCAGTGGTTTTCAAGATAGACAGCAGTAGGGATCGAGTCCATGTGCTTTGGGATGGAGATATAAAACATTGTGGACTTGAGGTGTTACATGTTAGCTTTCCATCACTAACAAAACAGTTGAGGGAAATTACAAGGAGGAAAGGTTTATTTTGCTCACAGTTTCAGAGGGTGTTTTTTTGTTTTTGTTTTTGTTTTTTTGGTTTTGGTACCAGGGATTGAACTCAGGGGCACTTGACCACTGAGCCACATCCCCAGCCCTATTTTGTGTTTTATGTAGAGACAGGGTCTCACTGAGTTGCTTAGCGCCTCGCCGTTGCTGAGGTTGGCTTTGAACTTGCAATTCTCCTGTCTCAGCCTCCCAAAGTGCTGGGATTACAGGCGTGCACCACTGTGCCTGGTTAGTTTCAGAGTTTTTTTGGTTGTTTTTTAAAAAAAATATATTTTTTTTAGTTATAGATGGACACGATATCTTTATTTTACTTATTTATTTTTTATGTGGTGCTGAGGAGTGAACCCAGTGCCTCACGCATGTGAGGCAAGTGTGCTACCGCTGAGCCACAATCCTAGCCCCTAGTGTCAGAGGTTTTAATCCACAGTTGCTGGCCTGTTGCTCTGGGCCTGTGGCAGCTGGGCCATCATGATGGAAGCACGTGCTGGAGGAGTCTCTTCCTGGTGAGAGTGGGGAGGAAAGGGCTGGAGTCATAGCATTCCTTCAAGGGCACACCTTAAGTGACCTGACTTCTCTAAGCCCCGCTTGTGAAAGATTCTACTTCCTCCCAGAAATGCCATTGGCAGAGACCAGGCTTTCCACACATGGAGCTTTGGGGGACATTCAAGGTCCACACTACAGCAGTTAAAATTGAAGGAGGAAAATCTAAAGAAAATGATTATTCTTTTTTTTTGGTACTGGGGATTGAACTCAGGGGTACTTGACGACTGAGCCACATCCCCAGCCCTGTTTTGTGTTTTATGTAGAGACAGGGTCTCACTGAGTTGCTTAGCACCTCGCCATTGCTGAGGCTGGCTTTGAACTCGCGATTCTCCTGTCTCAGCCTCTCAAAGTGCTGGGATTATAGGCGTGAGCCACCACACCTGGCTGAAAATGACTATTCTTCAAGAGGTTTTACTTTAACAATCACTGCACTATTTGATCGGAAGAAACAAGAATGTCCAGTAAATGTGCTCAGTTATATTTGTATTTCTTAATATTGATGGAGATGAATACTAGGTAAAGCAGAATGAATTTTAACTTTAGAAATTAATACATGTAAAGTGTTAATATTGTGCCTGGCACAATACTAATGTACTGTATAAACTGGTTATTATTATTAATAAAAAATATTATAATTACCTTTTTTTAAGTCATAATTTATTTGTTCAGTTCCTAACCCTGAATCATTGCTCTTTTAGAAGAATTCTAAAGATGAGTTTGTATTTACTGAATTTCATGGTTTATACCTGAGGTTGTGCTGCTAATTAGCAATTTCAGCTTGAAATTGATGAAAACCGAGCTTGTTCCCATCCCTCCCCCCAGAGTACTGAGTGTACTGATTTTGTTTTTCACCATTTGACCATATGTGGGGAATAGCAGAACCCTCCCATGAATATTGACTGTGTATAGTTACTAAGATCAAAACAGAAGGCAGTTTTGAACTTTACAAATGATTTTCTTTCCCCAGAATTGAAAAGCGAGACAAATACAGCCGAAGACGTCCTTATAATGATGATGCAGATATTGACTACATCAATGAAAGGAATGCCAAGTTCAACAAGAAGGCTGAGAGGTTCTATGGAAAATACACAGCTGAGATCAAACAGAATCTGGAAAGAGGAACAGCTGTTTAATTCTTTCAGGAACTGTTTTTAGATGCTTGAGAATGGAGTGAAAATTTCCGCTAGCAAATTGAAAGAATCTTCACAATTTTATCAGTAAACCAGAACTTAGCTGCTGCCTTCCCACTTAGCATTTCTAAATAAATGTTTTTTCTTAAATGTGCACTTCCATGTATATTTCCACATTTTTGTGCTTGGATATAAGACGTATTTCTTGTAGTGAAGTTGCTTTGTAAAAATCTACTTTGTATAAATCTTAACTGTATTATTTTTCTATGTATTTTCAATGTGTATAATGGTCTAATCTTTGAAGCGTCTTGAGCTTAAGACTGCTGGCAGCGTACACTAATGCAGTCGTTGTTGACTTGGGTATTATCATGAATTTGGCAGCATCTGGAGCTGGGCTGTGGAGCCCGCGGGGCTGAGAACTGAAGCTGAGGACCGTGAAGGTGGCGGCAGGTTCTGGAAGGTCTACAGGCTGCCCAGGGGCAGGTGCAGGGACAGCAGGACTGTTCGCCCATGAGCGTCAACCATGTGTATTTAGTTCCCTTTTTAAACAGCAATAAAATGCTTTGGAATAGAATTCCTACTAATACTTTATCATTTGAAACAAATATTTGCATATATACACTTGTGTATATGTTAACACAGACATGCGCATACACGGCGCTTCCATTCTACAAACACTGGGCCATTTCTTTCAGTAGCAGACAGTTGAGTGTTTTAGGAAGGGCAGGGGCACCCTAGGGTGCAGCACTTGCTGGAGGTGAGCGAGCCCCTGGGCTCCATCCCCAGCAGCTGAGTGGATGGGTGGGTGAGCTATGCATCTGCACACCTGGGACTGGCCAACGTCCACTCAGGGTCAGTCTTGTTCATCTTGACTTTTATCCCCTTTCTCTAGAATGCCCGTGTCATTTTGAAGTGAACACTAGATGTGTAGATGTATGTGAAAGCAATATAGCATGTATCTCTGAAAGACTTGAAAACGATTACCACAGCAATGATTTTATTTTCGTAGAAGTCCCGAGAGGGTGTTTTTTGTATGTTGATTAAAATACTAAATTCCTAATAGGATATTCTAAATTAAATCTGAAATGCTTTAGGAACACTTCAGCTTTAGAGTTGGAAGTTGATTTTACCTTCAAGACCACTGTGAGCCCCTCCCTTTTCTTTGTGCTTTTGTTGTCTGTGCTAGTGTTTCTGTGTATTGACCACAGGTCTGTCAGGTTTTGATGCTTCTGAAAATATATTGATTATGTCTCAATCTTTCTGTTCCCATTTCCACTACCTTAGTTCAGTTGTTTTGGTCCTGAATATTGGAGTAGCCCTAAAAAACTTTCAAAATATTGTCAAATAGAATGTGGCATATATTTAAAAGAACAGTTCAGATGGGTGTTGTGGCGCATGCTGGAAATCCCAGCTGGGATTTCCAGGAGGAAATCAGGAGGCAGAGGCAGGAGGATCCAATGTTCAAGGGCAGCTTTTATTTAAAATAATAATAAGCTGGGTGCAGTGGTGCACACCTGTAATTCCAGCATTTTGGGAGGCTGAGATAGGAGAACTGCAAATTCAAAGTCAGTCTCAGCAAAAGCGAGGTGCTAAGCAACTCAGTGAAACCCTGTTTCTAAATAGGATACAAAATGTGGCTGAGGATGTGGCTCAGTGGTCAACTGCAATTGAGTTTAATCCCCAGTACCTTAAAAAAAAATCTGCTTGATAATCTGCTTCTGACCCAAATGGAGAAACAGATTTAGATTTACTTTCCTGCAACAAAAAAAGAGCATGTGTGAAACAAGAGTTTTCAAAATACTGGAAATGAGGCAAAGAAGGACAGTAATCCCCAAGGGAGAAAATAAGATGAGCCCTGTGATCACCCCAGCTTGTTTCCTTTTGGAGAACTTCCAGGCTGTGGCACACAGAAGCCTGGTGGAGTCCTTTAGTTGAGATAGAGCTAGAAAGTCTCGAAGACCAAGGTAGTGAGAGCTCAAAGTACAGGGCACTGGAGAAAGCACGCTGCACAGCGGTAGCTCAGAACCTGCAGAGGGCCCCTCCGTATAGGTAGAGTATTGCTCTGCTTGTGTATAAAAGGAGTTTTCTCTCCTGAGAAACAACTACCAGAAAGGATTAGAGGGATTAGGACTGGGCATTTGTGAATGGCCAGGAATAATGTTTTTTCCATTAGTCAAAATAGGAAATTTCATAATTCAATGGATGTGTTAGGCCAATTCCATGACTATATAACAAGATACCTGAGACAATGAACTTTCAAGGAGGAAAGTTTTATTTTGGTCCACAGTTTTGAAGGTTTTGGTCCATGGTTGGGTTGACCCATTGCTTTTGGGCTCATGGTGGCTGAGCAGTGCAAGAGAGGAAGAAGAAGAGACCAGGGTCCCACAAACATCTTTTAGGGCACATCCCTTATGTGCCTTAGGTGTCCCACCTCTTGGAGGTTCCACCACCTCCCAGCACCACCAGGGGCTACAGGCCAAGCCTTTCACATGTGGGCTTGTGAGGGACAAATATCCAATCCATAGCAATGCGGCGTTGAGTTGAATATTGAAAGGTTCCTGCCTCAGTAGTGAACAGTTAACCCCAGGTTACCTCTGCTTGGGTCTTGCCAGACAAATCTTAAAAGATAGACCCGAAGGCTGAAGTTGTAGCTCAGTGGTAGAGTGCTTGCCTGGCATGTGTGAGGCCCTGGTATCAATCCTCCACACTGCGTATAAATAAATAAAAGATCCAGCCGGGCGCCGTGGCTCACGCTTGTAATCTCAGCACTGTGGGAGGCTGAGACAGGAGAATCGCGAGTTCAAAGCCAGCCTCAGCAATGGCGAGGTGCTAAGCAACTCAGTGAGACCCTGTCTCTACATAAAAAACACAAAATAGGGCTGGGGATGTGGCTCAGTGGTCAAGTGTCCCTGAGTTCAGTCCCTGGTGCCAAAAAAAAAAAAAAAAAAAAAAGATCCATTGACAACTAAAAAATATTAACAACAAAAAAAAAGACAGACCTGAAAGATTCAGACTGTTCTCAAGCAATTTAGCTGCATTCCAGAATAAAGATCCAGATGATTACTGTAAAAACCCAGAAACAGTATCTAACAGCACCAAATTCACTACGTGCAATATCAAATCATATAAAAAGGAAATAGGAACCATAAAGAGAAGAAAAATAACCAATCACTCTAAACTAACCAGGAACTGAAACAGATGTTAGAACTCAGAGACAGGAAATTAAAAATTGTAACTGTATTCCACATGATCAAAAGGTTAAGAGTAAGTCGGGTACAGTAGGCCATGCCTGCAATTCCAGTGACTTGGGAGGCTGAGGCAGGAGGATTGCAAATTGAGGTCAGCCTCAGCAATTTAGCGAGGCCCTAAGCAAATTAGTAAGACCCTGTTCTCAATGTAAAAAAACAAAAAGAGCTCGAGATGCAGATAAAAACACTTCTCAGTTCGATCCTCAGTACAAAAAATAAAAAATTAAAAAATTAAAAATTAAAAAAAAATTTAAAAGTTGTGAAAATATAAAAGAACTCCTAGATGAGAAAATTACAGTGTGTGAGATGAAGAACACGTTGCACAGATGACATACACACCACCGGGGAAGAGGCCCGTGGAGCTGGAGACACAGAAACAGAAACCATCCAAACCAAAGCAGGAAAATGAATGAAAAGCCAGAAACAAGGACGTGGACCCCAGACACAGGATCTGGAGCTTCCAACAGGCAGGAGGGCGGACACAGCTGCCCGTTGGCGGCCCTGGACCTGAAGTCTGATCTTGGTTACCACCTGAGCAGACAGGAGGAGCATGGGGAGGGCTGCCCGGCTGAGGCTTTCTCCTGGACAGCCGGCAGGACTGGGGGAGCCAAAGGGCCTGCCTCGGGGACACTGCCTGGGCCGGGACCTGGGACACGCACAGCCCCGTGGGAAATGCTGCAGCAGCAGACTCCTCACTCCAGTCCTCCCTGACCTGACCCATAAAATCGGGCCTGTAGTGGAGAGGGGTGGCAACGGAAGATGTGGCTGGGGACAGAGCTAGTGGCAGTGACCATCAGCCATTGCTTTTCCAAAGGGAGGGGGTGGTGGCTCTTCACCCACATCTGTGCTTCCCTGGACGGATCCTGCTCCTGGCCAGCAGGGCAGGGCTGCTCCCCACGGGTCCGTTCTCTGCAAGGTTGAGGTCTTTGTGGGGGTCACATCTTCACAAGCTCATGTCTTTCAAAGACCCCCCCACAGAAGTGGGAGCTTCACTGTTGCTTGATTCGACCTTGCTGTCTCTGCTTAGGGACAGTTGTACAGCGTCTGGCCAGGTGGCCCAGCTGAAGATGGCAGAAGGACCTCCCTCTCACAGCAGCCGTGCCTTGCAGTGGAGCCAGACATGTGGAGGCCTCTGGGGAAGTCTCCCCCTGTTGGGACTGTCCCAAGGCCTTGGTGAAACGCAGCGCTGATCCTGCTAACTTCACGGGGTGCTGGCGAGGCATAGGCAAGAGCCACGAATGCCATGAATGTTGGCAGTTCCTGTGGTCATCTCCGTGTTCCCAGGAGGACTCTGTCCTACCCTGCCCTTTCACAGTGAGAGTGGCCCTAGGTCATAGCTATTGAAAGAGCAGACTCAGGTGCCCGATGGCCAGGATTCAAATCTAGCTTCCCTTGGCCAATGGAAGGAGCTCCCCCATGTTAGTCTGCTCCTGCAGCCACAACACAACACCAGAGTGGCTTCAATGACACTTATTTCCTCACAGATCCAGCTTCAAGTCCAAGGTAAAGATACGGGCGGGCATGGGTTGGTGAGGCCTCCCTTTCCATCTCGCAGGTGGCCACCTTCTTGCCGTGTCTTCCTGTGGCCTTTCTCTGTGCTTGCATGCTCCTGGTGTCTCTTCCTGTAAGGACACTAGCTCAGTCTTTACTTGAAGGCTCTGTTTCCCGGTGCGGTCACATGGAGGGTCAGGGCATCCATGCAGGACTTTGAGGAGGACACAGTTCAGTCCCTAACATCACTCAGCCACTCAGTGCCTCAGTTTCCCCAGCTCTAAACGGTGTTAATAACGCCTACCTGGGAGGGTTGTCATGAGGATGAGTGTCATGCTTCGACCCGTGCCTTGCTCACTGTGGACACCGGGTCATTTGTAACAGTGGTACCATGTCAGCATCAGCCCCACAGACCTTTCCTATTCTGGGCCTGCTGTGCTCTTCTGTCCAGATCAAGGTAATGCCAAACTGAACTTTCAGAAATCAAGGAAGGTAGGATTTCCACATGACTTTCTCCTTCTTCCTGAAAGCCTTAGCCATTTTAAAAGAACTGGCAGAGATTTTCTCTTCCTGTCGACCTGAGGCTTTGGCAAGGTGAGCACCCAGGAGCATCTGGGTCTTGCTCTCTCATCCAGCGGGCAGCCAGGCAGAGAGCCAGACTCTTCAGGGTACAAGCCCGTCCCTCTGGGGCTCACCTCAGAAACCCTGTGCAGGATTGATTTTGCACTCTCCTCGAGCTGCTTTTCCCATTGAAAGCCCTTAGATTCAAAATCCAGTTTCCGAGAAATGATAGCTGCTTGCAGAACCCGGATCTGAGGATCAGACAGCCCAGCTGGCTGTACACTGGAGCAGAACCAGTACTTAAGGTCAAAGCAGTAAAAACAAACACACGACCTTCCACCAAATCAAAGACTATAGTTTTAAAAAATGTTGGATGAAGATACTGACACATATCACCTGGCTGAAATGTGTGGGGGCTGCGGGCAGAGGTGTTTCTTTCAGTACTAGGGACTGAACCCAGGGGTACTCGACCACTGAGCCAGACCCCACGCTGTTTTTATTTTATTTATTTATTTATTTATTTTTTAATATTTATTTTAGTTGTACATGGACACAATATCTTTATTTATTTTTATGTGGTGCTGAGGATCGAACCCAGCGCCTCACGCATGCAAGGCAAGCGCTCTACCACTGAGCCACAATCCCAGCCCTTATTTTATTTATTTTTTAATTTGTATTTTATTTTAGTTTGGTACTGGGGATTGAACTCAGGGGCACTCGGCCACTGAGCCACATCCCCAGCCTTATTTTGTGTTTTATGTAGAGACAGGGTCTCACTGAGTTGCTTAGTGGCTCGCCGTTGCTGAGGCTGGCTTTGAACTCGTGATTCTCCTGTTTCGGCCTCCCAAAGTGCTGGGATTACAGGCTTGTGCCACCGTACCCAGCTTGTTTTTATTTTATATTTTGAGACAGGGTGTCCCTAAGTTGCCAAAGGCCTAAGTTGCTGAGCCTGGCCTTGAACTTGGGATCCTTCTGCCTCAGCCTCCCAAGTCCTGGGATTACAGGTGTGTGCTCCTGTGCCCAAGAGAGGTATGCATTTCTTAGGTTGGGATTGGACCATTGAGCACAGATGCAAAAATACTCAGCAATCTTAGAAATATACCTGGACTGTATGAAACATGTTCATTTTATATATTGAAAGGTAAAAATACCACGTTTTTAGAAAATTCTGTCTTGGCACTTCTCCTTCTTTTTTTTGGTATTGGAGATTGAACTCGGGGGCACTCGACCACTGAGCCACATCCCCAGCCCTATTTTGTGTTTTATGTAGAGACAGGGTCTCACTGAGTTGCTTAGCGCCTTGCTGTTGCTGAGGCTGGCTTTGAACTCGTGATTCTCCTGTCTCAGCCTCCCAGAGTGCTGGATTACAGGCGTGCGCCACCGCGCCCGGCTCTCCTTCTTATTAATATAAGCCCTTGAATAAGGACTAGCCGGTCACGTGCTCATAGGGAGGCGGAAACTGGAAAAGGAGTGCAGAGGAAAACCAGGGGCGATTAAGTGACCAGGGTAGGTCTTCAGCGCCCCCTTGTGGGATTTGAGGAGCATGATTTCAAAATCAGTCTTTTTAAAACCTAAGCAACAAGCCTGAGGCTTTGTTATGGAGATTTAATAATAATAGTGATAATATTTTTTCTAGTTGTGATATTAATTCACAGTTATTGTAGAAAATTGCATCCTTCAATTTGGTGGCGGCAAGGAGTGGGAAGTACAGAATCTTTTTGTGTGTGTGGTACTGGGGATTGAACCCAGGGGCGATCAACCTCGGAGCCACCACCCCAGGCCTTTTTATTTTTTATTTTGAGACAGGATCTCGCTAAGTGGCCCATGCTGGCCTCAAACCTGCCATCCTCCTGCCTCGGCCTTTCCAGTTGCTGGGATCACAGGCATGTGCCCTGGTGTTTCTCCCCGGGCCACATGTTCTCACAGTATTACCATCTGCGTGGTGCGTGGCTGACGGTACCATCATCGTGGCTCATGAATGCACAGAATAAATTAGTTTCAGTTATTAATTAGGAGAAGAAAAATAAATTAAAAAACATTTAGAATTTAAGCATTTCACGAATTCTGAATGCACTTTGCTCAATTTAGATTGATTCTTTTTTTCTGCCAGATATACCAGAAATACCAGATCACCTTTCCTTTGTGATAGATGCAGATGTTTTAGACCAGTGGCCTATGACTTAGTCAGGGATTTTTTTTTTTCAATGCAAGCTCACAAAAGTGTATGCTAAGTTAAACTGTATTGATAAGATTAAACTTATGTCTGTACATTTTTCTAAAGAAGATATCTGACCAATGAACCATGAGAAGACACTCAACAGCAGTAGCCCTTTGGGAAATGCAGAGTAAAACTATAATGAGATTCTGCTTCACACTCACTATGGTGATTATAATAGAAAAGATGGAGGCTTAGGGTAGAAAAGGTGTGGGGAGACTGGGACCTCCATGCTCTTGGCAGGAAAGTGGAACGGTGCAGCTGCCCTGGGAAGCAGCCTGGCCACTCCTCAGAAGTTACACAAAGTGACCGTGTGACCCGACAATTCCATTCCTAGGAAATCACATTATTTTTTTCAGTGCTGGGTATTGAACCCAGGACTTCATGCACACTGGGCAAGTGCTATACCACTGAGCTACACCCTCAGCCCAAATTCTGTTCCTAGGTGTTCACTGAAGAACACTGGAGACGTGACTGCACTAAAAACTAGTAAGTAAGTGTTCATGGCAACACTATTCATCACACCACAAAGTGTAAGCAACCCAGATATCCATCAGTTGATGAATGGATAAATAAAATGTGGTATATCCATACTGTGGAATATTATTCAGCTGTAAAAAGGAATGCAGCTATGACATGGGCCAATATTGAAATCATTTTGCTAAGTGAGAGAAGTCAGTCACAGAAGACTGCAAATTCCATGGATATGAAATGTCCAGAATAGGTAAACTCAGAAAGACAGACAGTAGATTAGTGGTTGCCAGGGGCTGGGTGAAGTGGGTGAAGGAGGGTGGGGCCTGACTGCTGGTGGGCATGCAGTTTCCTTTGGGGTGATGAAAACATTCTAGAATTATATTGTGGTGATGGTTGCACAATTCCATGAATACTAAAAACCACTGAACTGTATGCTTTAGAAATTTTGATTTTATGGTCAGTGAATTATATCTCAATAAAGCTGCTGTGGCTTCTGTTTGTAACTATATCATGAAAAGACTTCCATGGGGTGTGGAAAGTCTGTGTGGTATGCAGGCTGTGTGGCCTTTGCCAAACCCACTCAGCCAGCGGCTCTGGAGGCTAAGGTAGGAGGATCCAAAGTTCAGAGCCAGCCTCAGCAACTTGGTGAAGCCCTAAGCTACTTAGACAGACCTTGTTTCAAAATAAAAAATAAAGAAGGGTTGGGGATGTTAAGCACCTCTGGGTTCAATTCCCAGTACCAAAACAAAAGTAAGAAAGAAACAAACAACTCATTCTGGTGTGATTTCCAGGAGGCCCCCGGAGAAGGCAAAGCAGATAAAACAGATTCCCAATGGACACATGTGATCGCCCCTCTGGGGGAATAGTAATCAACTAAATTACTCATCCAGCAAGCTACATGGAACACCCATTCTGCGCAGAAAGTGTTAGGGACCTGGTTATATCTGTGAAACCAGCCCCTTATCTTTACTTAGTTTGTACTAGGCAGAGACAAAGAAAAAGATAAGCATAATAAACAACTGAATTATCTGCTATGTCAGAAGCTTCTAAATGTTAGGACAAAACAACAAAGTAGAACAAGATAAGGGCACTGGAAGTTTGTGGGGAGGGGTATGACTTTACATATAGTAGTCAGAGTAGGCCTCTCTGAGAAGGTGGCATTCAAGCAAAACTTGGCGGCCAGGGAGCTGTTAGTTGTATTAGTTAGCTTTCGGTCGCTATAACAAAACACTGATGTGGGCTACTTAGGAAGTCAAGAGAGGTTTATTTTGGCTCATGGTTCTGGAGGCTTGAGTCCAAGACTGGACAGCTCCATTGGTTTGGGTCTTTGGTGAGGGTGGCACGACATGGCAGTGTGTGTTGGAGCAAGTGCTCATACCTTCAGGCAAGATGTGGGGGAGAGAGGGAGAGACAGACTGGGGACCCACAGCCCCCTTTAGGACACACCTCCAGTGACCTAGGAACCTCCCCCAAGGCTCTTCCTCCTGAAGGTTCCACAGTCCCTCCCCAGAGTGCCACCCTAGGGGCCAAGCCTTTAACCCACGGGTCTTTGGAGACACTCCCCATATTCACACCATAAACGCATTTACAGGGAACGTGGGGAGGAGGGAGCACAGAGGGAGCAGCCCAGAGCAAAGCTCAGAGTAGAGCTGGCCCAGCCAGTCAGCAGCAGCCGGGGGGCCAGCCTGGTGGGAGCAAGGCCTGGTGGGCAGAAAGCACCAGGCACCTCGAACCTGAGCTTCCAGCAGAAATGCCCAGGCTCCGAGTCCAGGAGCTGATTTCAGTGAAGCTGCTTCCCACACGAGCAGCTCTACCCTGTTCCTTACAGTGAGGAGACCACAGTGCCAATGGCTTGGTATGAGCAAGGACTGCGACTGTCTTGCTCTTGGGGTGTAGGGGCCAGCCAACTTAAACAAAAAGAGAGAGGAACAGGTATATTTGTAAAGGGTTTTTTTTTTTTTTTTTTTTTGGTGCCAGGGATTGAACTCAGAGGCACTCGACCACTGAGCCACATCCCCAGCCCTATTTTGTGTTTTATGTAGAGACAGGGTCTCACTGAGTTGCTTAGCACCTCGCTATTGCTGAGGCTGGCTTTGAACTTGCGATTCTCCTGGCTCAGCCTCCCTAAGTGCTGGGGTTACAGGCATGTACCACCGCGCGTGGCTTTTTTTTTTTTTTTAATTTCCCATTTTTAAGAAAGTCAGGAGCCACTGGGGATGGCTTTGACTGTAATTTACAGAAAACTTGACTATCTATAGCTTGAACAAAGAGAGATTGCTTTTTTTTCCCTTTTTCTCTTTTTTAATACAAAAGTGTGGAGGCGGTTGACTGATCACTCAGTGATCATCAGGGACACTTTCTTGTTGGACATCCTGAGTGGACCGACCTTTGTCTTTGCACTTATACCCTGCGGTCACCAGGTGGTGCCCAGCTCCAGGCGCAGTGTCCTTAAGCCAGTGTCCATGGAACAAGAGAGGGGCCGGGCAGGAACACTTCTCTGAGGCTCCATTGATTCTGGAAGGTTCCCTGGTGTCCCACAGACTGGAAGAGTGTCACGAACTGAATCTGCCCATGAAGGCAGCAGGTGGTTCTAAGCCTCAGGTCCAGCGTGGGTCAGCCCACGTGCTGGGGCCTGCTAGCTCTGGGGGTGTCTACCAATAGCACAGGCACGTTTCCAACCTCTGCCCGAGTCACTGTGAACCGTCCCATTGGCCACAGAAAGTTCCACCACCAAGCCCAAAGTCATGGGGCCAGGAATCCACCTTAGTCCACCATGAAGAGGCGCTCGGGTTCAGGGGCAGTGGGATTATGATTCCACTCAGCCTCCCAGGGGAGCGGAGGCCACAAGTGCCGCTTTCCCCTAGACCAGACGACGGGATTCGTGATGGCCACAGATGGCGGAGGACAAGCACAGCCATGTCGTCATGTGTGTGGTGGTTAAAGCAAGGACTCCAGAGAGGCTCTTCTAGGATCATTTTATGTCCCTAAGCCTCAGATTCTTTATCCATGAAAGAAGGAGCATCGTAGAGCCACCTCATGGGGGTGGCCACAGAGATTACATGTGCTTCTAAAATTGCCCAGCATGCAACAGGGTGACAGGATGGTGTTAGCTCAGGTCCTCTGAGGGTCTCAGTGTTCCTGCAGTCCCTGAAGGCTGTGACACTTGAGCCATCAAGGGAGAAGGGAGAAGGGAGACGGGAGGAGGAGGTGTGTGTTCTGTCTTGGGCCTCGTGGCTCCCGACCTGCTCGGTGCCCTTCATTCCTCGCAAACAGCTTTCCAGCTAATGTACCGCAATTGCTTTTTCATTAGTAGCCACAGAATTCACATCCAGTAGCTCTCAACCACGGAGGTCTGCAGTTAGTGGTGGCCTCGGACTCTGAAACCTGAAGCTCAACAATCTACTCCAGCCCTGTCAGGTCGCAATCAGCCATTTGACTAAAGAATGCCACTTCATTACCTGCTCCCAGGTCAGGCAGGAAGGAAAAAGACCGGCTCCCCAGATGTCCCACGTGCAGGGGCTCCAGAGTTCTTGGGGGTCGCAAATGTGTTCATTCCAGAGAATTCTCAATCAGACAGACAAGTTTTCACACCAGCATGGCTGCGGCATGTGTGGAAGGCAGGGATCTGTGTAGATCTAAGTCAGACTAATTAGCTGTCAGCTGCCTCCCATCTGGAGATCAAATACAAACTGTTGGCATCAAAAACTGTTCCGGTCCCTGTCATTTCCGTTCTCCTGGTACTGCGCCATCCTTTGTAACATGGTTCTAATATGTTTCTCCATGCTGACAAAAATCCAGCTGCCCGCCGAGCGTGGAATGCGAGTCATCTGCACCTGGGGTCCCCACGTTCCCCTTTATTTCATGCTGGATGGAGTTGGCGACCCTGTTCCTTTCCTGGGATGGGCAGGTGGGAGCGGGCAATGGCGCTCGGGGCACATCAGGATGCAATTTTCTTTTTTTTTTTTTTTTTTTTTTTTTTTTTTTTTTTT
>PVHX01024835.1:0-23360 GCA_004024805.1 Geosciurus inauris | reverse complement strand
AGTACAGTGGAGTTTTGAGGTCTAGAGAAGAGTTGGGGTTCCTTGTGACTTCTCAGCGGTCCCGGGGAGTGGGCGGGAACATAAAAAGGCGTCCCAAAAAATGCTCGCATCCACAGGAGAACGGGGGCCAGGCAGAAAATTCAGGCATCCCTCGAACTTTCCGGGGCCCAGACGGGGGCGGCGAATGACTAACACGGGGATTGGGAACGTCTTCCCAGTCCACGTGGCCTTGAGCAGACAGAGAGCCCACGCACACGTGCGACTTATCGGATGGGCCTCTGGAGTGGACGGTCGGGTGGAAAGCTGAGAAGTCAGAGGAAAGGGGGCCTACCTCACTCTTGTCGGTCCCGGTGAGGAAGACAGGGAGTGGCTCAGGAGTTCTCCCGGTTCAGAGGGCCTGCCTCAACCCCGGTATGGGGGAGATTCAAAACCCTCCTGGGTTTCGGCACCATTATGTAAAGACTAGACGACCAGGAGGAGATGAATTAAGCCACTCGGCAAGACTTTATTGGAATACACGCTCTCAAGCCGAATCCTCTCGTCCATCAGTGTGTCTGGGAGGAATGCCACTAGGGCTTCGGTGCACAGAGAATTTCAAGAAAGCCCGGTCAGGAAGGGGAGGGCTTGGGGGCAGGAAGAGAAGGCCAGAGTCCTTCCTGGATAGGTCAGGAAAATCCGCTGATTGACAGGAGGCATGTCTACTGGTGCCCTCAGCATCTGGCTGGCAGCTCTGCTCTGCAGCCACTGACCAGTCCCCCCAATTGGACATTTTGGACCCTGATCTGACCCAACCTAACACTACAGCCACTTGGAGGACAGTTTGGCAATTTCTTGCAAAACTACATGTACTCTCATCATCCAGTTCAGCAGCCACTCTCCTTAGTATTTACCCAAATGAGTTGAAAATTTAAATCCACAGGAAAAACACATATAGCAACATATACAGCAACTTGATTCATATTGCCAAAACTTAGAATCTACCAACATGTCCTTCAGTAGATGAATAGATAAAAGATCATATCATATATCTAGGCAAAAGACCATTGTTCAGTGCTAAAAAGAAATGGACAATCAAACCATGAAAAGACATGGAGAAACCTTACATATATATTACTAAGTGAAAAAAAAAGCCCATTTGAAAAGACCAAACACTCTACAACATTTCAACTATGCAACAATCCCTAGTACCAAAAAGAAAAAAGCAAATCTATAGTTGATTCCAACTATACAACATTCTGAAAAAAAAAAAACTACAAAGGCAGTGAAAAGATCCATGGTTGCCAGAGGTTACAAGGAGAGAGGAATGAATAGGAAGAGCACAGAGGAATTTTAGGACAGCGAAACAGATGTCATTACCCAGTTGTCCAAACCAACAGAATGTACACCACCAAGAGGCTTTGGATGATCATGTGTGTCAGAGTAAGTTCATTGATTGTAACAATGTACCACTCTGGTGAGTGACGTTGGTCATGAGAGAGGCTATGCAAGTATAGCAGCGAGAAATGTGGCAGCCGTAATTTCCCCTAAATTTGCTGTGAGCCTAAAACTTCCCTAAAAAAAGAAAGTCTGTTAAAAATGTGTGGGTGTGTATATACTCACACCTATTGATGAACATATTGATGTAATATGATTAAGTCATTTTCCACAGATAATGTGAATATTAATATAGAAAACTCAAGAGACTATATAAATTATTAAAACTTTCAAGAAAGCTGGATAGATACCTAAGACAAGATCAATATCCAAAAAAAAACTTCTATTGTAAGACACCAAAAAATCCATATAACCCAATAAGTAATTAATATCAAAAACATATATTGATGCCTATAAATCAATAAGAAGATAACCCAGTAGAAAAATGGTCAAACTATAAGAATAGGCAATCCAGAAAGAAGATCAAATGACCAAGTCTCATTAATAAACAGGAAAAGGAAAATTAAACTAAAATGAAATATTTTCACAGGCATTGGAATGAAAAGTCTAATATCTAATGTTGGCAAGGATACCGTGAAGTAGGAAAACTCTTGGAGGTAGGGATGTAGGAGGCAAATTGATGGATTATGGAAAGAAATATTACCAAAAGCTCAGTCCTTGTCCCTGATGCCAATTCATGCCAATTTAATAATGAGAACACTGTTTTGAAATAAAGGGAAAAAAAGGTTGATTACTTTGTTAGCAAAGGAAAAGGGGCCGGAAGAGGGGGGGCGCGTGACTCCAGTCCCAGAGGCTATTGGTTCTGTCCATCAGGGAAAACAGAGATTTTAAAGAAGCTTTTCAAAGGCTGCATTCCAGATGTGCCCAGACTGGGGTGGAGGTGGGGGCTTCCAGGTGTGCCCTGATGGTGTGTTGGAATTCACTTGTTAATGTAGGAGATTTTCACTTCCTAGATCTTCGGAGGACATCTCCTTCCGGTGGTGGGGGTGTGCTCAAGGACAGATAACTCAGCCTAGGATGGGAAAAGATTAAGAACCTGGAGAGGAAGAAAAGAGAAAGAGAAAACATGTCCCTTTTAAAATAGGCAGTGAGGGCTATATTCAAAATGTAAAGTGGACCGCTCTTACAGTAATAACTGGTAAAGACCAAAACTTCCATATCGTGCTGTTTACCTTAGAGAAACTCTTGAACATTCCAGTTCTGCGCAAGGATATTCTTTTTTTTTTTTTTTTTTTTTTTGGTACTGGGGATTGAACTCGGAACACTCAACCACTGAGCCACATCTCCAGCCCTATTTTGTGTTTTATGTGGAGACAGGGTCTCACTGAGTTGCTTAGCACCTTGCTGTTACTGAGGCTGGCTTTGAACTCGCAATCATCCTATCTCAGCCTCCCAGAGTGCAGGGATTACAGGCATGCACCAGCAAGGATATTCTTTACAGGATTGATTATAATTGTTTCCTGATACATTAGTCCTCTCTACATCAGTGATGTGAAATGATCACCTGGGTTCGCCTTGCCTTCTAAAAGAGAATGCTCTGTGTTTCCATCACTTTGGTTGTTAGAAGTGTCCTTATAGTAGAATTAAATCTGACTATAAATAATATTTAGATCCTTTCTGCCTTCTCTCTTCTTAAGAGTTTCTCCTTTTTCTGCAGGACTAATCTTAGAATCATCCAATATAAACTACCAACGTGCCAGGTGTGGTGGGGCACCCCCAGCTACTGGGAAGGCTAAAGCAGGAAGATGGAAAGTTTGAGGCCAGCCAGAGCAACTTGGTGATCTCAAAATAAAAAACAAACAATGTTGTGATGCTAATAGGTGTTAATTGGGTACTGGTGTTCATTTGCATACTAATAGAAGCTGCTTTCATTGCCAATGGGCCTGAACTCAGAAGGCACTGTTAGAACATGACTGGAGAGTTTGGGTCCATTGTTTGTTTTTTAAAGTAACACTGATGCTCTGACCCCACCACAGAGAATTTTGATCCAGTTGATCCATTTGAGATACCCAGGAACTGCAATGTTTATATTTTTAAAAGCTATTCAACAGAATATAGGAGGGGGACCAGGGAAGGGAGACAGAAGGGAAAGGAGAAGTACTGGGGAAAGAAACTGAGTTATGTTGTGTGTATATATGAATATATAACAATGAATCCCACCTTATATATAATTATCATGCACCAATAAAAAGGAGAAATTGATAAAGAAAGAAATGCAATGAAATATTTGTTTTAAAAAATAGCAATTCAAGGGCTTTCAATGTCTACCAGGGTGAAGAAACCCTTCCATCACTACAGAACCTTAGAAGTAGATAGAGCAGACACCACGTTAGGAACAGAGCCTGGGAGGGTAACAGTGGTCCATTTCACCTTTTGAATATAGCTCTGACGCTTATTTTTTAAAGGGACATATTTCCTTTTTCTCTTCTCCCTCCCTCCTTCCCTAACTTGGAGGCAGGGCACAAGATTACCTTGAGTTATCTGTGCTCCACAGGAAGATGTCTGCCAGGAAGTGAATATCTCCCAAATTAATAAGTTAATCCTAACACACCATCAGGGCACCCTGGACCCCCCTTGCCAGGTCACACCTGGAATATAGTCTTTGGATAGCTCCTTTAAAAGCCCCCTTTTCGGGCTGGTATTGTGGCTCAGTGGTAAAATGTTTGCCTAGCTCGTGTGAGGCACTGGGTTCAATTCTCAGCACCACATGTAAATAAATAAAGTTTCATCAACAACTAATAAAAATATTTTTTTTAAAAAAAGCCCCCTTTTCCTTCTGATGGGCAGAATCACAGCCTCTGGGACAGGAGTCACCTGTGTTTCTCCTTTGCTAGCAAAGCAATAAAACTTTTTTCCTCTTTCTCATAATCATGTCCTTGTTATTGAATTGGCATAGGGGACAAGGACTGGGCTTTCAGTTACAGAGGACTTGGGCAGATTCAAGAGCTCGCGAAATACTGTGCCTTTTCCTCGGCAAATAGGCAGCCATCATCATCTGGCTTAGAATCAACAGAGCCATATTTACCAAACATGAATTTAACCCTTTTCAAAAATTGGCATGTATTTACCGGAAAATACTAGTGAGCAGTATCTAACTTTGTATCTAAAAATTCCCTTGTAGAGACCAGTAGAGTAGAGGAAGCGGGGTCAGGGGCAGGGAGAAAGGGAGGGAAAAGAGAGATACTGGGGAATTAAATTGAATGAATCCCAGTCTTCTTAATTATAGTGCACCAATAAAAGTAAATTCAAAAAATAAAAATCTTCTTGTAGGAGTTCACAAATCACCACGTTTGGAATATGAAAACAATAAGCAGTCATTAATCAAAAAAGATCAGTTTTGGTGCTTTTGATTCTACTGGACTTGAGGAATCTGTAAACCTAGGGGTGATTAGACTCTGACAAATTTGGTTCATAAAGAACTGAATCCTTGCTGGGCGTGGTGGCGCAGGCCTGTAATCCCAGCAGCTCAAGGAGGCTAAGGCAGGAGAATGGAGAGTTCAAAGCCAGCCTCAGCAACTGCTTAGTGAGGCCCTAAGCAACTCAGTGAGACCCTGTCTCTAAATAAAATGCAAAAAGGGATGGGGATGTGGCTCAATGGTTAAGCACCCCTGAATTTAGTCCCTGGTACCAAAAAGAAAAAAAAAAAACTGAATTCTTACTGAGAAAGATACAGTTGTACTTTTGGGAAGTTGTGCCTACTTGGGAAAAGGCCATCCTTCTGTCCTGCTAAGGAATGTCAAGGTGTTTACATTAGAGTGATGATACAGATGTGTGCTTATTGGAATAGAGAGTCCTTAATGATAACTTAAGTGAAAAAAAGCCCATTACAACTGCATATACACCATGACCTAATTTTTAAGACATTTTTATTGGTAGATGTTTATATAGTCATCAAAAATTTAACAGTAGTTATCTCTGTGTGGTAGATACTGAAGAATCTTATTTTGTTTTATTTTGTCCTATAATAAATAACTATGTATCACTTAAGAAATACTTTTCAAAATCAGGTATCTCATAACTCTTGTACAGACATAAAAATGAACATGTGTGAAAGAGTTTATTTTACTCATTATGAGGGAAACAGATGTTATAACAAAGAAAGTTAAAAACACACAAATTTTCACTTGCAGCAACATGATTGCAGTTGGAGGACATTATGCTAAATGAAATAAGCCAGGCACAGAAAGAAAAATGCCATACGTTCTCTTATGTAGAAGCTTAAAAAGTTGATTTCAAACTGGACACAATGACATGTGCCTACAGACCTAGCTACTCAGGAGGTGAGGCAGAGGGATCACTTACGCCAAGAAGCTGAGACCAGCCTGGACAATATAGGGAGAGCTTGTCTCTTAAAAAAGAAAAAATGTTGATGTCATAGAAGTAGAAAATAAATAGTGGTCACTAGAAGTTAGGAAGAAGAGAGAGAAGGTGGGAAAGAGGAATAAATTCTGTGTTCTACAGAACAGTACAGTAACTACAGTTTACAACATCATATTATCTATTTTATAAAACTCTAGGAGAGGAGTTCAAAGCTTCCCAACACAAAGAAATAATAAACATTTAAAGAAAAGGAAAAGCTAATCACCCTGATTTGATAATTACACATTGTATACATATATCAAATATCACACTACACCCCATAAATATATACAATTGTTATGTGTCTATTACAAATTTTTTTAAAGCGCAAATTTACATGGAGTAAATAAAAGATGAAAAGACGAGCGAATGGAGATAAAATTGGTTTTTCTATAAGGGCAGAAGGAAATCAGTTAAGCCTACTAGAAGAGGATTTGTAGGTCTTACAGAGTTATGAAATAGCTCTAAGACAATGAAAGGTTAAAATCATATCATGACTTAGAACTTTTATTTTAAATTTTTTTTGTAGTTGTATATGGACAACATTGCTTTATTTTGTTTATTTTTATGTGGTGCTGCAGATTGAACCCAGGGCCTCACATGTGCTAGGCAAGCACTCTGCCACTGAACCACAACACCAGCCCTGACTTAGAACTTTTATATGTGTGATAAATTGTTAAGGAAATATTCACCAAAAAAGGGCCACTCCATAGCCTGGGATCCACATTCCAATTCTACCACTTCTAGTGGACAAGTTACTACCACTTTCTCTCTGCTATTGCTTCCATTTCCTAATCTGTAAGATAGGATAAAAATCACTACCATACCGCCTTATCATGATGCTTCAATGTAAACACCTTACGGTTCTGGCACACGTGAGCCTCAATACACCAGTGGTACAATTCAGCACTTGATGAATGCTCCATCAAAACTGAATCAGTGGGGCTGGGATTATGGCGCAGTGGTAGCGTGCTCACCTAGCATGCATAAGGCACTGGGTTCGATCCTCAGCACCACATAAAAATAAAGATATTCTGTCACCTACAACTAAAAAAATAAACATTTAAAAAAAAAAACTGAATCAGTGAATATGGCTAAAAATAGGGATTTTAGCCAGTGATGCCACATCAGTGCTGGAGGCTTTCAGTGTTCTCCCCAGGGATTCAGATTCTGCCATATTTCTCAAGAGATGTGGGTCCTTGGAGCCTCAGTGCCAAAGCTCAGGGTGAAGGTGGCTCTCCAGCAGTAGAAGAACAGGACCTCTGTGTAGACTCTTCCTTTACTGTCTTGTAGCACCTGTACAATTTTTCTCATTCACATCTGTCTATCACCACATTTGTCACATCATTTCACCATGGTGATAGAGACTCAGCTCTGGATTCTGTATGGAAACAACACCTGGGCTAGGATTGTGGCTCAGTGTATAGCACATGTGAGGCACTGGGTTAGATCCTCAGCACCACATAAAAATAAATAAAGGTATTGTGTCCTCTGTAAGACTCCGCCTTCTTCCTACCTTGGGAGAGAATGTACGATGGAAAGTCTTTGAAGAAAGATATAAAGAAAGTACACGCGGGAGCCATTTTGTCCTTCTGCCTTTTTGCCATCTGCCAGAAGCCTGAGGGATTATTATTAAGCCTGTGGGTCCGTCCTACCCCCTCATGGTAAAATGATTTTCTGTGTTCCGTGGGTTTTTTTGTCACCTTACTTCTTTTAGACGTCTTTTACTGGTCGGGGAATCTCATCCTTGTCATCCACATGGGATATGGAATTGACATGTAACTAAAAATATTTTTTAAAAGAAAGAAAGAAACAACACCTCATTCGTTTTGAGACAACTATAAGTACCTGCTCTTGAGCCTAGTAGGCCTCCAAACAATATGTCCCTGCCCACCGGGGCATACTGCTGGGCATTCAGCTATGATGGTGTCATAGAGAAACCTATGCCTCTTCCTCCGAGCGACACGGGCTGCGTCCCTTAGAAACCAATGATTCCAGAGAATAAATATCAGCACCTTACCAAGATGGGAAAAGGAAAAGTCAGTGTATCCTTCTCTGTCATGACCCTACCATTGACCACTGAGAGTGTAGACAAGGTCCCAGTGGTAATGGCTAAAACTACCTATTCTCTCTGATCACAGAACAGACCCAGAACAGCATTTAGTGTTTTGAGCCACATATAGGGCTGAGAGATACTGAATACTCACCCCACAAGGACCTAATCATTTAAGAGATCAAGTACATTTGATTGGTAGAAGCATTCTATCAACTAAAGCTACAGAGTAGAGAGAGAAAAAAGAAAAAGAAGACCTCATCATCCCAGTCCACTCTGAGCAGTAGCCCTGACTCTAACCCTGAGGAGAAGTCCACAGGCTGGATCACTTCTGATTCTTCCACAGCCATACCCGGCACAAATCATACCACCATGGATTCTGGAATTGAAGATAAGGGCAAACTCATTGGATAAATGGATCCTCATTGGACCAAAATCTCTCCAGAAGTATGATTTGGAAGGTTTTGCCACCCTACGTTGCAAAGGGGCCTAGAAGCCCTCTCCAATGGAACTGTCCATGTCCAGGCCACGCAAATGGCCAAAGACCAAGGAATATTCAAGCCACCCAATTTGGATGTTCCAGTGATAGAAAAAAAGAAACAATCACCAAGGACCCATAATCTCAAATCTCATGACTTGAATGTGCCCATATCCACTGGCTTCTAGAGCTCTTTCTATTCCAGGGACTCTGGATAGAAGATGTCTTACACTTCACTCCTTTTTCACTATGGATTTAACATTTTTAAAGCCTCTTAAACTAAAGTTAGAGCTGGAGACATAATTGGTCTTTGAAAAACATTGGTACAAATCTCGTCCTTCTTGTATGGAAGAACCCACTTTGTACTGCCTTAATTGAAAGTTAGACTAAATAATCCCAGCATCTTGAGCCAGGTGCAGTGGTGCACACCTGTAATCCCAGCACTTTCGGAGGCTGAGACAGGAGAATCATGAGTTCAAAGCCAGCCTCGGCAACAGCAAGGCACTAAGCAACTCAGTGAGACCCTGTCTCTAAATAAAACACAAAATAGGGCTAGGGATGTGGCTCAGTGGTCAAGTACCCCTGAGTTCAATCTCTAGTACCAAAGGAAAAAGAAAAAAATCCCAGCATCTCTCAGTGATACATAAGGAACCTCGTTGTCTATTTTTGTATCCTTTATTCTAGACAAAAATTTGATTGCTTCTTACTACATAATGTTTGCACTGTTCCAGAACCCCGGGGTCTTGATTCTTTTACCACTATCAACATGAGCATTGTCAAATCATGGAGTATGAGTGCTCTCTGACTAGCTTGGACAACCCATGCCTCCTTGACTATGCTGGTATATGCTGGTGTGTGCTTAACAAGAACTCCTCTTCCTATGCAAAACTGAAGCCTCCTTGCTTTTTGGTAGATGTCATGGATCATTTTGTTCTGAAACTAGTTCTGTTTGGGGTTTTTATTTGGGGGGTTTGTTTGTTTCTTTTTGTTTTTGGTACCAGGGATTGAACCCAGAGGAGCTTAACCAATGAGCCACATTCCCAGCCCTTTTTTATATTTTATTTAGAGACAGGGTCTCTCTGAGTTACTTAGGGCCTTGCTAAGTTGCTGAGGCTGGCTTTGAATTTACAATCCTCCCTCTTAGCCTCCCAAGCTGCTGGGATTATAGGTGTGGGCCACCACATCTGGCTCTGCAGCTAGATCTTAACATGGTAACTTAGGCCACCGCTGTTGGAGGGATGCTTCTCTTTCGTGAATCATGGAACAAACACTGGTCTGCGTATCCTTTCTTTCACATTAAGATTGGTTTAACTCCAATTTGGCTGAAACTTCCTAAGGGAAGAAATTTCATCTACTGGTTTAGTATAAGTAAATGAATGCTAAATCATTTTAAGTGAAGAAAATGGTTCTCGCAATTAAATGGTAGCCTTACGTTTCATGTGAAACTAATGATATCCAATTTTGATTTCCTGATTCAGGTCAGGGTCTGAAATATTTGGGCAGAGGCAGGGATAGGAGGGCATAAAAGTGTTCAAATTTTTTCCATTTGAAAGCATTTTTCACCAAAACAAGTCTCATATGTTTAACACACAGCTTATTGAGAAAAGAAAGCAGAAAAAATTGCTTTTTAGTTTCTCCTCAGGCATACATGTTCATTCATCATCGTGCACATTTTTTCAAATAAATGCTATTTTTGTTGTGGATTTTACTTTGTCTAAATAAGAAGCTGCCCTTTTCAGAGAGACTCTAAAGTCTAAAATTACCAAAACAATTCCTTTATTCATGTCTTATTATGATCTTTTGTTTTGACTATAAAAATTCCTACTACTCTCTCAAAAGAAAACAAATGAAAATGTGGATTCCTTTTTTCTTTTTAATTTTTATTCTTGTTTTATTTAGGCTTATATGTTGACAGTGTAAATTGACTCATTGTACATAGATAGAGGATAACATATCAATTCTCTAGTTGTAAGTTGTATAGAATCACATCATATATGCAGTCATACATAAAGTTAGGGTTATTATGACCATCATATTCCATCACCCAAATGTGGATTTCAATAATGAGAGTTGTTTCTGGAAAAATGGCAGGCAGATGAGAACAGAAGCTTACGACCCATAGCTGCTCCCTATTTTACCTACCTGATCTACATGGACGCATTTTACTTAGAACATTCATATCCATTCTGGGGGTAAATTATTTATGTTTCTTGTGGGGAATCATAAACCCCATGATGATCATTCTTAATCTCTGCTCCTAGAAAAACCCAAGTATGCATCACATTCCAAATCCTTCTCAGATGAAACTAGGCCATCTTCATTAAACCAATTCATCTGAAAGGGTAAAAACAATAAGGTGCCTTTTGAAAGTAGATGTGTACATCACCTAATTTTCCTTGTATTTTTTCCCAGAAAAGGTACTATTCAGATAAAATGTCTAAAACTCTGCAAAGCCAAAACAAAACACTTGCTAAAAATAAAGAGAATAGGAACATCCTCAAGACAGCTGACTGGGAAGTTCCAGATCCTGGTTTCCCTGTAGAAACACTAAATAAACTACAGAAAACTTTCTAGAAGCTCTGGAAACCAAAGATCTACAGCAACCAAGAAAATACCTAATTAAGAAAACACAGGGCTGAGGATATAGCTCAGTTGGTAGAGTGCTTGCCCCACATACACAAGGCCCTGGATTCAATCCCCAGCACCACAGGAAAAAAAAAGAAAGAAAGAAAAAAGAAAAAGCGGCATTCAAATGATAGGAAATTTGGGGGCTGGGGTTGTGGCTCAGTGGTAGAGTGCTTGCCTCCATGTGTGAGGCACTGGGTTCCATTCTCAGCACCACATATAAATAAATGAATAAAATAAAGGCCCATCAACAACTAAAATTAAAAAAAAAAAAATAGGAAATTTTATGACATTCTTACTTGCCCATGTACTACTACCCCTTCCACTACACAATGAACATATAATAATTATATTATATATATATACCATTGCATATATATATCATTGCATCTATTCAGTGCATATATATGCACTAGAATATATAATAATTATAAGCATAAGTGCATCAAACATCAGAACTCCAAAATATATGACAGGAACATTGACAGAATTGAAGAGAGAAATAAACAGATCTCTATTAATAGAGATTTCAATACCCCATTTTCAATAATGAATGGAACCACCAAACAGAAGATCAATAAGGAAATAAAAAACTATAACACTTTCAATCAAATGGACCTAATACATGTAGACCACTTCAGTCAACATTAGCAGAATGCACATTTTCTCAAGTGTACATGGATAATTCTCCAGAATATATCATATATTAGACCACAAAAAGTCTTAATACATTTTTAAAAGATTGAAATCATACAAAGTATCTTTTCTGGTCATAAAACTTTAGCAAAAGAAAAACTAAAAATATGATAAATATGTGAGAATTAAATAATATAATCTTAAACAGTCCATGCATCAAAGAAGAAATAAAAATAAATAATATAAAATACCTTCAGATGAATAAAAGATGAAAACACGACATAGCAAAACCCACGAGATACAGCAAAAGCAAAGTTGTAATAGGGGAAGTTAGAGCTGTAAACATTTAAATTTTTAAAAAATTAAAGATCTCAAATCAACAAACAAACTTGATATTTGAAGAAACTAGAAAAACATAAATTTAGTAGAAGAAAATAAATGGTAAATATTGGAGCACATAGAAATAAAATAGAGAATAATAAAACAAAAGAAAAAATTAGTGAAATCAAGGATTCGTTCTTTGAAAACATTAACAAAACTGATTAATTCATGACTAGGTTGATAAAGAAAAGAGAGTGAAGACTCAAATAAATAAAATGAGAAATAAAAGCACAAAATTTACTCCCTATTTTATAGGAATATAAAAAAATTGTGAGGATGTCATGTGCAATTGTACACTAAAAAAAACTGAGTAACCTAGGTGAAATGGAAAAATTCCTAGAAATATAAAACATACTGAGAATGAATCATGGATAGTAGAAAATCCTAACAGATCTATAACTAGTAAGGAGATTGAATTAGTAGTCAAAAAAGTCTCCCAAAAATAATGCCAAGGACCAGATGACTTTACTGGTGAATTCTGCCAAACATTTCAAGAAATACTAATCCTGCTGAGGGTCTTCCAAAATCAAATCTAGAGGGAGAAACACTTTCTAACTCATTCTCTGAGGTCAGCATGATGTTGATACTGAAACCAGATTCCACAGGAACATTATAATATTCATCCTCAATGAATATTGATACAAAGATTCTCAATGAAATACTAGAAAGTCAAATTCAACATCCTATTAAGAGGATTTAACACCATGACCAAGTAAGGTTTATTCCTGGAATACAATAATGTTTCAACATACAAAAATCAGTCAATATTATACTCCATATTAACAGAATGGAGGAATAAAAAACACATGTGAGACCCCAAGTAGCCAAAACAATCTTGAAAAAAAAGAACAAAGTTGAAGGTCTCACAATTCCTGAATTTAAAACTTACTATAAAGTCACAGTGATCAAAAACAATGCTGTACTAGCACCAAGACAGATGTATTCACCAATGGAAGAGGACAGAAAACCCAGGAATAAGCTCTCACATATATGGTCAAAGGACTTTTTATCCAGGTGCTAAGACCACTCAATGGGAATAAAATAGTCTTTGCAACAAATGTTGGGAAAACTAGATAGCCACACATGAAAAAAAGAAAGAAAGAAAAGAAGAAGTTAAACCTACCCTATTTATAAAAGTTAACTCAAAATGAATCAAATATGTAACCATAAGAACTAAACTATAAAACTCTTAAAAGAAAACACGGAAGAAAGCTTCATGACATTGGATTTAGCAAAGAATTTTTAGATATGATATCAAAACTATAGGAAAAATAAGAAAAATAAATATGTTGGACTTGGTTGAAATTAAAAACTTTGGATATCAAAGGGCATTATCAACAAGGTGAGCTATCAACAAAGTAATACATAGGTAACCTACAGAATGGAGAAAGTATTTGCAAATCATATACCTGATAAGGGATTTATAACTGGAATGCATAAAGAACTCCTACAGTTCAATAATGAAAGCAATTCGATGTTAAAATGGGCAAAGTTCTTTTTTTAATTTATTCATTCTAATTAGGTATACATGACTGCGGAATGCATTTTGATTCCTTGTACACAAATGGAGCACAACTTTTCATCTCTCTGGTTGTACACGATGTAGAGTCGCACCATATGTGCAGTCACACATGTACCTAGGGCAATGATGTCCATCTCATTCCACCATCTTTCCTGAAAATGGGCAAAGTTCTTGAGTAGACATTTCTACAAATGGCTGACAAGCACATGACAAGATGTTCAAAATCACTAGCCTTTAAGGAAATACAAATAAAAACCACAATAAGATACCATTTCACACTGATTAGGGTAGCTATTACCAAAAGAAAGAAATTGGTATGTAATTGGTATTGGTATATCAAAAGAAAAAAATTTGTCAAAGGTGTAAGGGAATGGAAACTTGTGCATTGCTGGTGGGAATGTAAAGTGGTGCAGACTCTGTGGAAAACAGTATGTATTTACACAAAAAAGCAAACATGGAATTGCCATATGATCCAGTAATTCTACTTCTTGATTGATATCCTCAAAAAAGTGAAACAGCTGTCTTAGTCTGTTTTCTATTGCTGTAACCAAATACCCAGCACTGGGTCATGTTTTTTTAAAAAAAAAAAAAAACAGATTTATTTAGCTCACAGTTTTGTAGGCTGAAAATCCAAGACTAGGTAGTCCCATTGGTTTGACCTCTGCTAAGGGCCTTCTGGCTACATCACAACATGGCAAATGCCATTATGGTGGGAGTCTGTCAGAGAAAAAGAGTCACATGGAAGAGACAGGAAGCAGAGCCCAGGCTTGCTCTTTTATTAATATTTTTGTTTTGTTTTGTTTTGTTTTGTTTTGTACCAGAGATTGAACCCGAGGTGTGCTTAACTACTGCACTACATCCTCGGCCCTTTTTTTCTATTTTATTTAGAGACAAGGTCTAAGTCGCTAAGTGCCTCGCTAAATTCTTGAGGCTGGTTTTGAACTCTCAGTCCTCCTGCCTCAGCCTCCCAGGGCCACTGGGATAACAGGCATGCACCTGACACTTGCTCTTCTAATAACAACTTACTTTCTGAGAACAAACACTCCGAGGACCAGCATTAATCCCTTCCCAGAGGGATGGCTCTAGGAGAACCCTACTTCTTAAAAGTTCCACCACTACAACTCTGACAAACTGGGGACCCAGCTTCCAATAAATGAACCCTTGGGAGACACACTCAAATTATATCCAAACCATAGCATCAGGGATATGAATAGATACTGGAACACTCATAGTCATAGTAGCATTTGATTTAATATAGCCAAAAGATAAAAGCAACCCAACCATCCATGGACAGATGAACCAATAAACAAAACATAGTAAATATGTATATGGACTATTCAGCCTTGAAAAAGGAAGGACTTCTGATATATGCTGCAACATGAACCTTGAAGACATTATGCTAAATGAAATAAACAAGGCACAAAAGAGCAAATATCATACAATTCCACTTACACAAATTCCTTAAATAGTCAAATTCATAGAGACAGAAAGTAGAATGGAGAGGGACTGACCACAGAAGCATTTCAGTCGGGGAAAATAAAAAGAATTCTGGAGGAGAATCCTGATGATGGTTATATATCACATGAATATACCTAATGCCACAAAATCATACTCACAAAGCAGTCCAAAGAGCAAATTGTGAGCCAGACGTGGCAGTGTATGTCTGTAATCCCAGCTACTCAGGAAGCTGAGACAGGAGGATTGCCAAATTGGAGGCCAGCATCAGTAACTTAGTGAGACCCTAGTTTCCAAAATTAAAATTTTAAAGGGCTGGGAATGTGGCTTAGTGGTATAAGCACCCCTGGTTCAATCACCAGTTCAAAAAAAAAAAAAAGAGAGAGAGAATATGAAAAAAGAAAACAGTAACTTTTGTTATATATATTGCCACAGTAAGAATAGTAGGGATTATTTTCTAAGCATTTCCAACAGTTTATCCAGAAGAAACTTATTTTCCTCATCACAGTGACTGTCCTCATATTTTTCTCACTGCATATCCCATCAAGAATTACATTTGCAGTGTGAGGTGGCACACGCCTTGTAATCCCAGCAACTCGGGATGCTGAGACAGGAGGATCATGAGTTCAAAGCCAGCCTCAGCCAAAGCAAGGCACTAAGCAACTCAGTGAGACCCTGTCTCTACATAAGACACAAAATAGGGCTGGGGATGTGGCTCAGTGGTCAAGTGCCCCTGAGTTCAATCTCCAATACCAAAAAAAAAAAAAAAAAAAAAGAATAACTGTTCCCCAATATAGAAATAGAATAGATGAGAGGATAGGAGGGCAAAGTTGAGGGTGGTGGGTACCCATATATGGCAGAGCAGGAGGCTTCCACCTCTGCTGGACCCTGGCCCTGGCCCTCCTCCTCCCAGTCAAGGTTCTGGGCAGGAATTCCCCTGCTTCTCCTATAGAAGGGAGATTGGGAGGCTGGGTCTGCTCCAAGCTACTTGAGTAAGAGATACTTTTCCTTCCACTCATGGAAATCTCAGATTGTGGCCAAGACAGCACTGGATGAGGGTGGAAGGGGAGCTGCTGGACTGGATGAGATTGAACCTGGGGGTGTCCAATATAGGGGGAGGGGGAGGGTGTGGAACTTGAGGTGCAGGCACCCTACTCCAGAGCACTATGCCTCAGAGGACCTCCAATAACATGTCTTAATTTGCAGTTTTCTTCTTATGATATGCAGATGTATTTTTTGTTTTGATAGGAACAAAAGCCATAAACTTAAGGAATATATAAAACATTTAATATTTTATACTTTATATTTATGCAGGTAAAATTACAATAAACCACTTCAATTTTTTAAGTGATGGGAAAAGGACATATGAAGATTTTGTAACTGGCACGGAAATCAGTGGGCAGTTTAGTGATTCAGGTACAATATTTATAATTGCATTATTAAATTTGAAACTCCTTTAAATTTGAAGAGTCTGGATTTAACTGACAAGGAAACATGTGAGAAGCAATGGAAATGGATTGTAAATGTCAGCATCATGTTTGATCATACCAAGGTGACCTTAAAATGCCATCTTACCCACTTTAATTTAACAAGGCTGATTTCCTAAAATATCAAATATTTGATATAACCAAGAATATATATTGAACTACTGGAACAAATAGCTAGAAGATATTTCAGTTGTCCCACTTGAAAAAGCAAGATGTAGGCAAACTCTTCTCAACATGGTGGTGGGGAAGGAGGAGGGAGGAGCTCTCCTTAAGTGGAAAGTTTTATCTTTCCTCTTCATTGAAAGCAGAGAGAGCTAACCTTACCCAGACGTGAAGAATATTTTCCTTTACAGGATTTAATCTGAGGGTCCCTGTCCCCTCCGAATGCCTCCCATCCACATGCTATCACTTTATTCAAACATCACAGCTCCTCCTCTATAAAAATGCAATTTCCTTGGAAGAGCCAATACATTAAGTCCCTAAGATCTTAATGGAAAAATATTGATCAAATTGCTTTCTTCTCTCAAAGGAGAGGCTAGATTTATAAAAACGGAAAGAAGGAGCTAAATACATAAATAAATACAATGTTTTAAAGAAATCATTTGTTGAGAGTTCATTTCTTACCAGATACTGTAAGGGCTTTGTGTACTATGGCTAATTCCTACAACTCTTCAAGAAAGGTTTTATTTGTCCATTTTACAAATGAGGAACCTAAAGAAGAGAATTAAAGCAACTTGCCCAACCTCTAAGAGAGGAGCCAGAATTTGAACCCACATCTGTTTCAAAGCTCACATTTTCTTCTCTTCACCAGCTGTACACTTAACAAAAGACAAATGAAGCTTGGCTCCATTGGCTATGGAGCACTGAAAGTAACTTCCTTTTGTACCCTGGTTTTACTGAGAACGAATGCCAGTTGGGATGCCAATCCTGATCAGCTGACCTCATTCCAAAAATTATGTCTGAAATGGGGGTCAGCCACTGAGTAGAAATCTCTCAACATTGGTCTCCTGAAATCTCTGAACACTAATTACTTGGAAAGTTCCGTCTTTCCACATTAGGAATCTACATTTCCCCACAAAGGAAAAAAAAAAAGTAGAGATTGTGACATTTCCAGTTTTCCATATCTTTCAAAGAACCCATAGAATTAACAAGTTTGGAAGGAAGAAGACAGAAGCAGCACTGAACAGAGAGAAGTTAAGAGTGTAACTCAGGCCCATCAAAGCTCAGCCAAGACCTGGGGAGCCCTGAAATGCTGTACAGTCAGTCCTGTTATGATGTCATTAGATAAAAGCTGCCCTCGGAAGGACAAGGTGATTCTCTGTAGCTGAAGAAAACCCTGAAGGGGCTGATTCTACTGACAGCATTCCCAGGGACCAAGGAAATAAGTCCTCATTGAAGGAGGATCTGGATGGCAAATCTCAGTATTCACCACAGTCCACGATCTGCACCACTCAAATCCATTTCCTTCATTTTATTCAGGGAAGTCCTCCTCCAAGATGCCAGTGGGCCTCCCTGGGGAGACTTAGAAGATGGAGGTTAGTGGGATAAATGACAAGCCCCACCTCTACTGGTGCTAGAACCACAGTTATTCATCACCCCCTCCTCCACTATTTATTCTAGATTACCCTCAACCTCAGTTACCACTGTACTGTTCTCAGTAGCCAGGTAGGTGACAGGACACAGATCCTCATCCACTGAGGGGTCTGAGTTCCTGGTCACTGTGTCCTTCTCAGCCCAAGATTGCTGTACTTATGCACTTGGCATCATACTTGACCAAGGAAGTACCAAGAGGCATCGAAATGGATCACCTGGGTACTACACTTAGTTCTCCAAGCCTTGGCATGTAAAAGGTAACAATGTCCTCTTGGGCCCCAAGTCAATATTCCCTATCTCCTCCTGATATCAGGGTCAATTGTTCCTGCCGAGCTCGTGACTCCTCTCCTCACCTCACATTCTCTAAAACACAGAAGCTTGAAGTGTTCAGGCTGCAGCTGTAGCTCATAGTTCAATGGAACTTGGGTTGGCTTTTCCCACCACTGATGGGGCCTGTATGGTCACAGGGCTACTAGCACCACAGTCTGATCTGGGTGCAGAGAGCACTTTCCTCTTCTGCGCTCCACTTGGAGCTGACGACCTTGTGTGACACCTGTTACATGGACACCTGTTATAATAGTATTTCCAGGTGTGGAACAAGCTTCCTCCAGAATCCAACGCATCTACCAGGCATTGGATTTCCCTCTACATGATAGGATGCCATAATTTGAAAGATGTAGTGATGAGTCCTTTTGTTTTAGATGGATTATCCTGACATTCCCTTGACCCTGGCTCCTAAAAACTTTGCTGATATTGCAGGCCCCTGGAACTTCATAGGTTTTATCTCTTGTGTTCTAGAACATATTCTCTGGCATTCTAGACATTTCTTGCTTGTCCAGCCTAATCAGCATAATCTCATCAATGTGGTGGCTCAATATAATAATCTTTAAGATGCCCAAATGCACAAGATCTCTTTGGACTAAATTTTGACAAAGGGAAGGAAAGTTTAACCCTGGGAAAAAACTATAAATGTAGATAGCTGCCTGTTGCTAATGTATGCAAACTATTTCTGATCCTACTTACTGATTACAATAGATAAGAAGACATTCATTCAAGCCGAGCGGGGGTGCATGCCTGTAATCCCAGCACTTTGGGAGGCTGAGACAGGAGAATCACAAGTTCAAAGCCAGCCTCAGCAAGGGCAAGGTGCTAAGCAACTCAGTGAGACCTTGTCTCTACATAAAACACAAAAAAGGGCTGGGGATATGGCTCAGTGGTTGAGTACCCCTGAGTTCAATCCCTGGTACCCCCCCAAAAAAAGAAGATATTCATTCAATCAATAGCTGCATATTATATGTCTGAAGCCATAATATTTGGTTCTAGCAAAGATATATATCTGGCACGGTGGCTACAATTGGGACTAGTGCTCAGTACGTTTGCCATGGTCTCCTATCATCCTTTAGGATCAATCTCATCTCTGCAGGAGCCAAACTGAAATTAAAGGGAAACATGAAAGATCGTTCATATCCTTTAACTCCTTAAGGATGACAAATTCCACCATCCCCGTAACTTGTAGTTTCGTGGTTTTTATTTATTGTCTTGGCTACTAAGTGGACAAAGGGAACATTCTCCACTTGGGCTTCTTCATTATGATAACTCCTACCCCACAGATTAAGAACCCAACTAGAAAGTATGTCAGTTCCGATTATACACTGGCGGGGGGGGGCTAGGGAAATAACCACTGGGTGGATCTTAAGATGCAATGGACTCTATTCATTACCTGGTCCCCTAGGTCCACACAATAAAGGAGGGCCAAGATGATGCTACAACTCTCTGGGTAACAATGTCCTCTTGGGCCCCAAGTCAATATTCCTCAAAATGTTTGAGTAGTCCCCTTCCCCCAATATATAGTACCCCTAATTACTGGTGCAGCCCAGTTGGAGAGGGCTGGGAGAATCATAGCCATGTCTATTTGCCATAGTGTAGCTGAGTCCTTCTTGGAGACCCTATCTGTTGTTCAGTCAATGCGTTCTGGGGAGTACTCGTGTTGGCTGCATACCTGTTTTGTCTCTGGGGGTGCTATGTTTTGTTAACCACCTCCCCAGCTCCACAAGGTTAGTCCCCATACTCCACTCCTTGCCACCACTCCAACACCGCCACTCACAACAATGATTGTGATCCGCCTAGCACTTGGCAATAATCATCTAGCCTCATTGATTTCAGAGTTTTAATTTCTCTCATGTCTCTCAAACACCATACCAGTTCATCATGGTAAGAGTTTTAATAACTGGTCTTGCCAGGCACCGTGGGGCAAGCCTGTAATCCCAGAGACTTAGGAGGCTGAGGCAGGATGATCACAAGTTCAAGGCCAACCTCAGCAACTTAGTGAGAACCTAAGCAATTTAGTGAGAACCTGTCTCAAAATAAAAAGGGCTGAGATGTGGCTCAGTGGTAAAGCATCCCTGGGTTCAATGCCCAGTATATAAAAAAACATTTAATAGCTGGTCCTACCACCTGTGTCACGGATTGCTCCCCCAATCACTAGTGATAAAATCCCCATTGCCAGCCAGATGGCAAGCGATCTAACTCCCAGGCCCTATCTAATCACCTGCTTTATAGGACCACTCCCAGTACAAGCTGTCGCAGGTTGGGTTCTCTGGAAGCAGACACTGAGACAGTGAATCTATGTGGAAGGGAGGGAAGTAGAATGGGGCACAGGGAGAGGCCAAACCGCAGTGCAAGCTCATTAAAGCCCAGCTGATGTAAAGCACACATGACCCCTGTCAGAACTACCCCACGATCAGCCAGACCTTCACACCAGCCATGATCAGTCATCAGATGTTGGCCACCTCAAGGAGGGTGTGCCATTGGGCAGGGAGGCTTTCGGAGGCTGAGGCAAACTCTGAGAGCAGAAGGCTGTCTGTGAACAGCATTTCTAGCAGCTCCAGCAAAAATCTCTTCATTCAAAAAAATCTGACTAGTATATGTGCATATCCAATACAAGCATTATACTAAGAAAAAGACAGCTACTACCTAAAACAACATGGTCTAGTAATGAAATGAAAGAAGTCAGATCCAAATAAGTACAGATGGTCCCCAATTTATGATGGTTCCACCTAATATTTTTTAACATTATGATGATGCAAAAGCAATATACATTCATTAGAAACTATACTCGAATTTTGAATTTTGAGAGCTGAGGATGTATAGCTCAGTGGCAGACCTCTTGCTTAGCAAGCACTAGACCCTGGGTTCAATCCCCAGCACTGCAAAAAAAATTCTTTTTTTAATTTGTTCTTTTCCTAGGCTATTAATACCACAGTACTATACTCTTCAAGATGCAACAGCTGTAAGGTAACCTAATTATTCTGAGCAGTTTAAAATAAGCAAGGCTAAGATAAGATATTCAGTAAGTTCAGTATATTAGATGCATATGTCCAACGTACGGTATTTTCAGTTTACAACAGGTTTACCAAGGCATAATCCCATTCTAAGTTCAGAAGCACCTATATAGCAATCACATACTTTAGGAGTTCATAATGTTCAGAACACAGGCAAAACTAATCAGCACAAGAGAATTCAGAAACAGTGTTTGTTTGTTTCTTCTGTTACTGCTACAAGACCAATGCCCAGCCTCCAGGACTGCCTTGGCTCAGAGTTTTCCTGAGCCAGTTTTCCAGACCACTATTGTAGAGGAGAAGACATGGTGCTTGCCCTCATGTATTCACTGTCTCCTGAGTAACACAAGAATGAGCCACATAACACCACAGTAAGAACTGTCACAAATATATACTAGTCTGATATGGGTAACTAGAGAGAGAGGAAGTGTAACTACAATAGTGTGTATAGTGTTTGTGGCCCCTTTCTTTCCACCAAAGAAGTCAGCCATTTGCAACCCAGAAGAGAGCCCTCAGTAGAACCTGACCATGCATGATCATCCAAGAAAAATGTAAAGCATGACACGTGTCCTGAGAATAAAGTTCAAAGAAGCACCAAGGTTTAAAGAGAGAGCAGAGAAGGGATTCAGTGAGGCATCTGACAGTGGTCCAAGCAGAGGAGAATCAGGAGAAAGGGCTGTCCCAGGAACCAATGCCATTGACCTCTCTGAATGAACAGAAGGGAAAAATGAAAAATTAAATAAATGTGTGCCACTTTAAGAGAATCAACAATACACAGGCAAGATTCAAAGTTGCTATGTTCCTAGTTGTAATCCCATGGACGGTGACTGTTCTTTAGAATTTGACCTCTGGGCTTATTAAGCTGATCTTTGTATTTATTTCCTAAGGCAACAAGATTAGTTTCAATGGTAAAGATAATCACAAACTCCGTAGTTTAAAACAATAGAAATTTACTTACACAGGTCTGGAGGATAGAATTTTAAAATCAGTATTAATTGGCTGAAAGCAAGGTATCAGCAGAACTGTGTTCCCTCCAGAGCCCCTAGGGGAGAATCTGTTTTTGTGTCTTCTGTCTTCTGATGACTGCCCACATTTTCTTGGCTCATAGCCACATCACTCTAATCTTCAAGTCCAGCATCTTCATATCTCTCTTTGCTCCATTTTCACTTTACTTTTTGCACTGTGTATCAAATCTCACTCTGCCTCTTTCTCTAAGGACACTTGAAGTTGCAATTAGGGACCAACAGATAATTCAGAATAATCTCCCCATCTGTGTTAGTCAGCTTTCTGACACCATAACAAAGTACCTGAGATAATCAACTTATAAAGAGAAAAGGTTTGTTTTGGCTCAGTTTTGAAGGTTTCAGTCCATGATCAACTGGCCCTCTTGCTTTGGGTATGTGACACTAAGCAGCATGTCATGGTGAGAACATGTGGCAGAGCAAAATTGCTGACATCTCAAGCAATTTTGAGAGGAAAGAAAGAAGATACCAGGGTCTCACAATACACACAAGGGCACACTTCTAATGACTTAAAGATCTCTCATTCAGCAGGTGCAGTAGTGCATACCTATAATCCCAGCAGCTCCCGAGTCTGAGACAGGAGGATCACAAGTTCAAGGCCAGCCTCAGCAATTTAGGAAGACCTCAAGCAACTTAGTGAGACCCCATCTCTAAATTAAATAAATAACTAAATAAAATAAAAGAAGCCAGGTGCAGTGGCATCCGCCTGTAATCCCAGCACTTTGGGAGGCTGAGACAGGAGAATCGCGAGTTCAAAACCAGCCTCAGCAACAGCGAGGCACTAAGCAACTCAGTGAGACCCTGTCTCTACATAAAACACAAAATAGGGCTGGGGATGTGGCTCAGTGGTCAAGTGCCCCTGAGTTCAATCCCCAGTACCAAAATCAATAAATAATAAAAGGGCTGGGGATATGGCTTGGTGTTTAAACACTCCTGAGTTCAATCCTGGTACCAAAAAAAAAAAAGACCTTGCACTC
>PVHX01024834.1:0-23345 GCA_004024805.1 Geosciurus inauris | reverse complement strand
TTCATTGGCTCAGTAGATGCCAATCCCGAAAGTCAGTTTGAGTCCAGGGAAGTAACCATGCCACCAATTTGATGAGAACTCTAGGCAATGTGAAGTGTGGTGTATGAGGCAGAAGGAAGCTGAAGGTGCTTCCATTTAAAATTGGTGGTTTCAGCTGTGTGTGGTTTGTGAAGGGGCTGGGACCTGAAGTGCCATGGGTACAACTGGCCCATTGTTGGGTCCTGCAGCTCCCCCCCACGGCCCTCCCCACCCCAGTGTAGATCTCATTGGTTTGGTTGCTTTCCCTACTCTCAGAAGCATTCAAAGGATTTACCACCACAGCTTGGGCACTTACCATGCCCTGAGGATACTGACTGAGAATCTTGGGACCAAGGGTCCAAACCCCACTTGTCCACAGGATGGGAGGGTGAGGAAGGCTGGCAGGCAGTCTGTTATCGCTGTGACCCCACACCTCATACAAAGGCAGTGGCCTTGCTGTAAAGTTAGTCCTGCCCTAGACAACTTTGCCTTAGTCTGTGCTGATGGGCAAGGAGAGGCAGAGCTCAGCCTACAGACTGCCTTGACTGGTTTAGCTTGTTAGGTTGGAGCGCTGAACACATTGAACTGGAGTGTGACCTACAACCCCTTCACCACCATGATTCCAAAATTAGAGCTCTCTATAAGAAATGTCTCCATTTTATATATTGTGGCAAACAGGAAACTCTGAACTCTCATTTTGTTCTTTATTTTTCCCTGCATTGATTTGGTTTATTTTGCCTCATTTTTTTCATATTTTAAAATCTAATTTTATGTATTTTTATTTTTCTCTTTTCTTATAATTTTTATTCCCTTTTCTTTTTTTCTTTATCTCTTTATTTCCATTTCTTTCCTTTCCTTTCCTCCTTTTAAAACATTTATTATTAGTTTAATTTTCATAACCATCTAAATTTTTAGCCTATTTTTTATTATTACTTCTACTTTCTTCTCCGTGGTTGATGGTGTTGTAGATGTTATTTTAAATAGGTTTTTATCACATGTCTATGTTTTATTTGCTTTTCTATTACTGGTGGTTGGTTGTTTTCTCCTTTCAAAGTTGTGCTGGGATTGAACCTAGCACTTCAAATATGTTGGGTATGTGTTTTGATGCCTAGTTATATCCCAGCCTAGAAAAAATAAGTTGTTCTTTACTCTGTTTAAGACATAGTCCTGCTTAAACTTTGGCAAATGTTTCAACTTAAAGCATAGGGAAAAGGAAGTCTTTGGCTGATGACTCAGGCTTAAGTCGGCACAGATGTGGTGTTCTGAAAACCTACTACTGGACACTCACTCCCTTAGCAATAACAAAGAGAAATCCAACTGCTATGGTCAACCCATTCACAAGAGGGGTCCTAGCATTGGTTGCCTCATGCCTTCTCAGATTGTAGCACTCAGAGATCTGGTATGGTAACCACAGGGAGTTTATCTCATATACTCTGCTGTATATATCACCTCTGTCTGAACTAGCAGAAGGCCCTACCCTGTGTCACCTCTGTCTGAACTAGCAGAGGGCCCAGTCAAGAAGCCACAGGGATCCTACAATATGAAGTCCATTTATAATTAGAATCCGCACTACACAACAAACCAGTATCCCATGGCACATCATCAAGGGATGTCTGCTCACCAGGAAGACCCTTATAAAATAGAGGAAGAGATATCCGTTGCAACAGATGTGCAAACCTCAGCAGAGCAAGACAAGAAACATGAAAAAACAACCAATGTGGCTGCTCCAAATGTTCATGAATCCTACTAACTGAATCTATAGATATTAACATGGATGAAATGTCAGTAAGGAATTTGAAAAATTGTTAAAATGAAAATGAGTTCAAAGAAGATACAAACAGCTGAATGAATTAAGGAAGTCACTGCAGGATATGAAAGACTAATAAAGATAAAGAGATTCTGAAAAAGAATCAAACAGAAATCTTGGAAATGAAAAACTCAATAAATCAAATAAAACACTCACTTGAAAGCCTTTCCAATAAAATAGATCAAGCAGAAGAAAATACCAGGGCTTGAAAATAATACAGATAAAATAGCACACTATGAAAGTAATAAAGAAAAAAAGAAAAACAAAAGAAACTATTAACAGAACATACAAAAATTTATGAGATACCATTTAAATGGAGTTGAGCTGTAGGCTAATGGCAAAGAAAACCTCTTCAGTGACATAATAGCAGAAAGTTTCCCAAATCTTGGGAATGATATGGATCTCCAGGTTCTAGGGCATTTTGAATCTCAGATAGACATGACCAGAAAAGAGCCTCTTGACAACATATCTTAAACTTCCAAAAAATACAGAACAAAGAATATTAAAAAATGCAAGAGAGCTGGGCATAGGGGCTGTAATCTCAGCTAGCTCAGAGGCTGAGGTAGGAGGGTTACAAGTTTGAGGCCAGGCTGAGAAACTTAGCAAGATCCTGTTTCAAAATAAAGAATAAAAAGGGCTTATGATATAGCTTAGTAGTAGAGTGCCCCCCCCAGTAAAGGAGAAAAAAATTGCAAGAAGAAGCATGTTCATAAAGGAAAATCTATCAGACTAACAACAGATTTTTCAGCATGAACTCAAAAGGCCAGGAGGGCAAGAATTGATGTATTTCAACCCATGGAAGAAAATATCTGCCAACCTAGATTACTATATCCAGCAAAGTTATCCTTCAGACTTAAAAGGAAATAAAATATTTTTCCAAGATAAGAATAAACAAAGAATTCATGACCAGTAAACCAGCATTGCAGAAGATTCTCAGAGGCATTCTATACACAGATGAGGAAGCAAGATAAACAGAGTCAAAAGAACATGAGAAAGAAAACACACCAGAATAGTAGACAAATGAGAAGTAGAAAAGAGTCAAACATGATTATTTCACTAAACTATCAAACCTCCTGAATAACTCAGGAAACTCCTGAATAACTCCGATAACTCGAGAAATAGCAAGAAATGACAAATATGATTACATCAAATAAAAAACTTCTGTTTAGCAAAAACCATCAAGGGGTAGGAATGTCAGCCTACAGAATGGGAGAAAATCTGTGCTAACCATTCATCTGATAGAGGCTTAATATCCAGAGTATATAAATAACTAAAAAAAAGTAGCAATGAAAACCAAGTAGTTCAATTAATAAATGGGCAAAGGAGCTAAATAAGATACTTGTCAAAAAAAAGTACAAATGGCCAATATATATATGAAAAAATGGTCAACATTTTTAGCTATCAGTAAAATGCAAATAAAACTACATTGAGATTCATCTCGCTATAGTCAAAATGGTTATTTTCAAGAAAACAAACAAAAAATAACAAATTCTGGTGAAGATTCATGGAAATAGGTATCCTCATACCCTATTGGTGGGAATGTAAGTTAGTAGAGCCACTATGGAAAACAGGATGAAAGTTCCTCAAAAAACTAAAACTAGAGCTCCCATATGATTCATCTATACTATTTCTGGTCATGTATCTGAAGGAATAGAAGTGAGCTTATTATAGAGATACATGTTTAATCACAAAAGTCTATGCAATCAATCTAGCTGCTGTTCCATGGATGAATGGATAAAAAAAATGTGGTATATATAAATGACAGAGTATTATTTGGTCATAAAGAATAAAATCATGCGATTTGCAGGAAAATGAGGGAACTAGAGATGATGTTAAGCCAAATAAGGCAGACTCAACAAGAAAGGCATCCCATGTTTTCTTTCATATGTGGAAAATAGAAAGAAAAAAAAACACATAAAAGTAGATGAGGGACTTTAGTAAAGGGGAAGGAGTCTAGGGATATGGGGGGAAAAAGGCCAATAAGAAAGGTAGATACAATCAAAGTATATTAATGCATATATGCAATTGTCACAATGAAACCTATTATTTTGCATAATTGGTGCACTAATAATTATAACAAAAAACACTTAACTGATATTTTCAGAGTGTAAAGAACTACCCATTGACTATGGTACTCATTCAATTAAAAAGGGACATATGTTTGTACTCTCAGAATGAAAAAGGTTGGAACAAAGTCCTTTGCATGAAATCTGTTCTCTTTCTGGATGGAGTTAATTTCAATATAAAATTTACTATGGTAATTATCTATAGATGCATCAGATAGAACTTTGGTATAATGCATACTATATTTTAAACTGTTATAAACACTACATTCTTTTATATATCAACTAGTCACTGTGAAGATTATTTCTTATTGTGTTGTTTAACATGATTATAAAATTTGCCAACATTAGTTTATAATAGGGGTTGTGAAGCAGATTAAATCCATGTACTTGCTGTTTTTGTAAGTAAAATTTTATTGGAGTCTTGCCTGTGCATTTACATATTGTCTGTGGCTGCTTTCACTATACAATGGCAGAGGTATAGTTGTGGCAGAGCCTATGTGGCCTATAAAACATAAAATATTTACTATAAGTCCCTTTACAGAAAATATCTACCAACTGCTGTTTTATTTAATTTAAACCAGCAAGACTGTAAGAAGCACTAAATGCTTTGAAAATTTCTCCATAAGATAAGCATAAGCTAGATTTGAAAAAATATTGATATAATATGCAAAATTCTGTACTTCATTAGAAGGAAGTTTGATAATGAAAATATTCCATAGCATATTTCCCTTAATTTCTGTTATTTCCTATTTGTTACATTCTTTCTTTAAAAATCATTTCTAACATATATTATTGCATGTATTAGCTTCATTCTCCATAATGCCTTTCTAAAACTCAAAAATATACCACCTGTGGGAGTGATGTCGGTAAGATGACAAAATAGCAGATAGCAGCCTTCATACATGCACAAAAACAACAGTCAGCTCTTCATGAACAGAACAACCTTGGTAAGGATCTAGAGTCCAATTAAGAACATACAGTTAAACAGTGGGCAAGAAAACCAAAGAATAACTCCAAAGAACGAATTTCTGGGGAAACTGACATACATTTGGAAGTGATGATCAATAAAGATGGGCCATATCTGAGTCAGCCAGGCAGTGGATGCAAACATGGTTCCTTGGGGCCTGCACTGCAGAGGAGTTTGGAAACTTCTACCATTGAAATAATCAACAATGATCACTGGTACAAAACCCCTGTAGAGAGATTCTGCAACACACGTTTCCCCCCCCCAAAAAACACGATTTTGTTTCTCTGGGACTGGATCCCTGCTCCCCCATAACTCTTCCCATGCCCCTGACCCTGGGAATTGTGACTGTACCATGAGTGCCCTGCGCATGCCTTGGACATTGAATGCACTATCACAGTGAGGTAGCGTATGTCCTGGATCCACAATGCACTGTTGCTCCATGTACTTTCATACTCCATGCTTCAGGTCCTGTCCATGACTGCTCCTCAAATGCCTGCACCATGGACACTGGAACCATTAACCATTATTAATACATGACCATGCACCAGATTCTGACTCCTGACCTGTTCTACTTGGCCTTACACATCATTATCAATACTACAGTGCGTACATCAGTACATGTACTTCAGAACCCAGCTTTGTGGCTATTACACAAGTGCCAATATCAGAAGTAGAACTATTTCTATTGTGAGCACACTCATAAGCCAGACCTGGTGTCAATAGGGTGTTCCTTGGCCATATTTCCAGTGGGAGAGAAAGAAATCAAGAGATCCTCTCATCCTTCACTGGAAATACTCCAATATACTGTGAATAACCCATAGCCTTGACCACTGAAGGCCACTGCAATTTTCACCAACATTGATTTCAGCTGATGAAGTGGCACAGCTAATGTACTACTCCACTCTCATCAGAACAAGAATTACCTCACTCCTCCCAGCCAGTACCCTTGCACATCCCTAGGTTAAGATCTTACCCACTAAAACCAGTTCATAAAGTTTGGGAGAGGAATGCTCTATTAAATGCACAGACATCAACTTGAGGCAACAGAAAACATGAAAAGTCAAGGGAATGTGACACCACCAAAATAATACAATAGTCCAGTAGTAGATTATGAAGAAATGAAGATCCATAAATTGGCTGATAAAGAATTCTAATTTATTGTTTTAAGGAAGTTAAGTGAGCTACAAGGAAACATAGCCAACTCAACAAAGCCAGAAAAACAGTACATGCACAAAAGAAGTTCAAAAAAGAAATCACACACACACACACACACACACACACACACACACACAGAATATGAACTAAGCAGAAATCCTGAAACTGTAGAATGCAATAAATGAAATTCTAAATGAAATAACATCAACAACTGGCATGATTAAGAAGAACAAAAAAATCTGTGAACTGAAAGAAGGTTCATTTGAAGATGGCCAGTCAGAGAAGAAAAAAGAAAGAATGAAAAGTAATGAAGAAAGTAGAAAGTTCATTTTTATTTTGGCATTTTGGCATTGTGGATGGGGGTGGGGTGAGAGAGAGAGAGTATTATTTAAAGAAGTAATGGCTAAAAATCTCCAAATTTTGGGAGAAGTATGGATATCCAGGTATATGAAACACACAGATATCTTCAGGGCTGGGGATGTGGCTCAGTGGTCGAGTACCCCTGAGTTTAATCCCTGAAAACAAAAAGCAAAAAACAAACAACCTCTAGTTGCAACAATCTGTTAATGAATATAAAATATAAAAAGATGAAATTTGTCTTATCAGAAGCATAAAATACAGGAGGAATTAAAGTGTGGAATTAATGTATGCAGTCAATGTTACCTTGTCATCAGCTTAAAACAGACTGCTATAATAAGATGTTTTATATAAACTTCATAGTAACTACAAAGCAAAACCCTATATTCAATACATACAAAAAATAGAAATCAATGTATAACACTACAGAAAGTCATCAAATCACAAAGGACAACTTTGAAAGGGGAAGAAAGAAACAAAGGATTGACTCAAGTCAGAAAACATCAATCATACAGCAATAGTAAGTCATGTTTTTTCTAATTTTTGCCTGGGAAAAATAAATACACAAATAGTAAGCCAATGAAAAGGCAACCTATGCAATTTTCAGAAAATATTTGTATAGCATATATCTAAGAAGAAGTTAATATCCAAAATATATTAAGAACTCATAACTCAATAGAAAAAATCAATCTGATTTACAAAAGGGCAAAGAGCCTGCTTATACATTTTTCCCAAAGAAGACCAATAGATATATAGCAAATAGATATATTTAAAAGGGACTCAAATGTCAATAGTTGTCATGGAAATGCAAATGAGAACCACAATTAGTGTCACCTCACCCATGTTAGAATAGCTACAAAAATAGGTCAAGTGTTGAAGATGATGTGGAGAAAGAAAACCCATAAGCCTTCTTACATTTCTTCTGGAAATGTAAATATGTATAACCACTGTGGGAAACAGCATAGAACTTCCTCAACAATTTAAATTAGAACTACCATATGATCCAACAATCCGACTTTTGGATGTATTTCTAAAAGAAATAAAATTTGTGTAACAAAGAGATTTGTACTCCTATATTGATTGCAGTTTTATTCACAGTAGCTAAGATAAGGAGACAATTTAAACATACATTAAGGATAAATGAATAAAGAAAATGTAAAATTTCTTTTTATTTATATCTATCCACCAAACTATCTTCTATCATTTATCTATCTATCATCTAGTTATCTAATAGATTTATTTATTTATTTAAAATGGAAGAAAATTTTTCCATTTGGAGCAACTTGGATGAACTTGGCAGATGTAACATTAAGTGGAATATACCACACAGAAAAAAAAAATGGCTTATGACTGCACTTTCATGTGGAATGTAAAAAAATTAAAAACACAAAAACAGTAGATGAGAGGTTACTAGGGGTCAGAGATTGGGGAAAATGGGGAGACATTGGTCAAAGGGTGCACATTTAGTTGTAAGATGGTAACTATAGTTAATTTATTATACAATTGAAATTCTCTAGGACTAGATTTTAAGTATTGTCAGCACTCCAAAAAACATCACACTGTGAAGTGACAAATCAATTTACCTGATTTTAGTAATCATTTCATACTATATATACATAAAAATCATGTGATATACTTTGAATGCATATAATTTTAATTGTTATTTATATTTTAATATGGCTGCAAGTTATATATATATATATCTAGCTATTCATCTACCACCTCATATTTAAATACTGTTTTCCCCTTTAAATACATTTCATATAATCATACAAATCTTTTTTTAACTTTTGTAAATTTATAATTAAAACTATCTTAAAAAGCAGGCAATGGGAAATGTATTTGCATAACAAATGATTAGTCTATATTACAAAATTATCATTACATGATGTATATTCTATAAGTTGAATTTCACTTTTTAATGACTGATAGAATCTATTTTTATGTTATTGAACTGTCTTCCTTCCTCATTCAGGTTGTATTTTCGGATTTAGCAGAAATAAGAAAAACTCCAGTGACTTAAGTTTTTCCTTGATATCATGCCAAAATCTCTTTTAAAGAGTATTTTCTGAAGGGCACAGCAGTGCATATATCTGTGATCCCAGATACTTTGGAAGTTGAGGCTGGAGGATTGCAAGTTTGAGGCTAGCCTAAACAACCTTACTGAGGTCCTGTCTCAAAATAAAAATTAAAAGGGCTGGGGATGTAGCTCAGTGGTAAAGCACCCCTGCATTCAGTCCATTCAATCTGCAGCACCTCAAAACAAACTAAAACAAAGAAGAAGAAAAAAAAAACCCATTTTCAACAAAACAACTATTATATTAACATTTTTATATAATATTTTAAAAATTAGTTTACCAAATATTGTTTTATTGTATACATGTATGAATATATAAAAATGAATCCTATTATCCATAAGTGCAATACAATAATAAAAATTTTAAAATAATCATGAAACTTTGTCAACAAAATTAGAATACTTTTGACTTATGGTATATACTACTTGATTAATGGAATTTTCTGAATTTTCTTACTGGCTGTTTTGATAACACAACCTAGATAAATCACTGCAAGTTTCCATAAAATGCTATCCGGACAATATTCAGTCCTTTCAATTAATTTAGATAATATGATAAATTACCACGTGACCTAATTTTACAAAACAAACATTTAAGTATGTTAAATTTGTGGATAGCATTTCATGAGTTCAATTTTGTTTACAAAACATTTACTGAATTCATGGCTATTTCTAGAACTGGAAATTCAAAAATGTCTTCTTATTGAACAGATATAGCAAAACTTATAATATAGCAAAGGATATATAGACACAGATAATTTCTTATTCATCTTTTTGATTTGCTATGCTTAAGTGAAACATTATAAATGGCATTTCAGATAGAGGGCACTGGAATAGCAAAGAGCAGAGGTATGTCCAAATGCACAGAAAGTTTTACCTGCATCTTATTTCCATAAGAGTTTTACAATCTTTCTTTTTGGCTACAAAATTGATCCTTTACAAAACTGTTAACAGTAACAAAACCTCATTAGTGCTTTAACATAATAATTGGAACTAAACAAAGTTACCATTATTAGTGTGTTTCATTTTTAAAAAGAATTCTTAGGTCTTAGATAAAGCAAATAATTAAAACAATTACAATAAACAACCCCATTAATAATGGCTTATCTAAACTACATTTTGAGATATCTCTCTAGATAAATTTTAATGAAATCAACTAAAAATGTGGGAAAGAAAAACATTACATAGATAAAAACTTCTTTAGAATTTTTGTATGATTAACATTTAAAAAACTGTTTCCTGATGGGTATCTTTAAATCTTTGAATGTAAAATAGTATTTATTTCCAATTATAAAAAGTGGAATGAAATTCAGGAAAAATATCTACCAGTGCTACCAAGGTATCTACTATTGGATGTTATTATTTGAAAGAGCCTATTATTGGCAGTTTTTAATTACTACTACATGTAGTTATCCAAGTCTGTGAATGAAATAGTTTTCTGTTGCTGTGTGACAAATTACCACAGACTTAGAAATTTAAAATAGCACAAGCTTATTATTTAGTAGTTTCTATTATAGGCTCATTATCTGCTCAGGATTCACTGGATAAATTGTTAGCTTGGGCTGTGATATCATCTGAGGGTCCTCTTTCAAGCTTATTGGATTTTAGAAAATTTATTTCCTTCCAGTTGTGGAGGCAAGTCCTTATTTTCCTGATGGGTGTCTAATAGAGATGGCTCTTAGTTCCTAGAGGCCACCCACAGTTCTTTGCCATATGGACCCCAGAGAAAGTTCACGATACTGCTGTTTGCTTTCCTCTAGGCCAGGAAAGCATTTCTTCAACTTCTCCCTCTAGTTTGCTTTGACTTAATTCAGTAAAACTTAACATATCATGTATCATGGTGGTAACTATACCATGACCTTTTTCTATATAACTAAGTAAGGGATTGCTATCTTATTATATTTGGAAGTCCATGCATATTCAAGGAGAGGCAATTATATAAGGCACCCACCAGGTTCAGGAATCATGGGGACATTAGAGTTCTGTTTACCAAAATATACAAACTTCCATTTTACAGATTAGGAAATTAGGATTTAGGAAGGTTTAGCAAGAGATTTATCTAAATTCATAAGGCTAATATGTGACAGGGTTAGTGATTGTCTAATTAAAAGATAAGACACAAAACTATAATGTTTTAACATCTTCTTGAGGCCTAATGGTACAAATTAATCCTAATGCAGTTAATCTGCTTTCTTAGCTTCTATTCACATGTCTACACAAGACTTAAATTTTTATCTCTAATGTGCTTTGAATGACAGTTCGTTATACCTCAGCACCTTTTGCATTCCAGTTTTATGACCCACTTCAAACTTGACTTACTCAAAACCAATTTTAAGATACTCCTAAAGTCCAAATTTCTATTGGTAAATCATGATTTTTCTTGCCTGGATCATCCTTTTGTATATCTCTCAACTTTGTGGTGTGGACTAATTGAGAGCTAATATCCTGGTACCTATCACAGAGCTCAGTTGTGACCAGGACTTAGTCAATACTTGTTTTAGTTTGGTACCCAAATCTAGCCAGTAACCAATGTTTTCATTTCTTAATTTGGAATATGTCTGATATCCATCTGCTTCGTTTTGTTCCCATTGGCATTATATTTAATAATATCACTGTGCAATTTACTCTTATTTTAATAAGTATCTGCTTTTTAGTAATTTAATAAAGTAAATATATTAGCTGTTGGCCAAACACTATAAACATGTACTGCTTTTACCTTGTCTGAAGTAGAATTTCAAGTACTTTTAACTCACTTGTGGAAATAGTATCCAATGAAGAAAAAATTACTAAATAAAAATGAATTATAGAAGTGTTGCCAACAACCTGAGGTCAGAAAATCTATTTTAAGTGTTATTATTAATTGTATACAACACACTTTTATAGCAAAAGCATTGTTTTCCTAGAAAACCTTGCTTATTGCTTGTGGATAAGAGCTAATAAAGTAACTACTTAGATATGCTTTTTAAACAATAGATTTCTAAGAAAAATTATATTCTAGGATTTTCTAAGTTTAATGTTAGCTTATGTGAATAAATATATATAATATGAATAAACTTTTTATTGTCTTGAGGAAGGGCATGAGTGGGTAAGACTCAGACTGTGTAAATTTCCATCTGTTTCCATTTACTAGTTGTATAAAAATTGCTAGGATACTTAACCTCTCTTTGTCTTACATTTTTAAAAATTTTATAAAAAAGAATAAAAATATATATCATAGATATGTTAGAAAAAGAAAACAAATTAACATTTTAAAGAATTTAAGAAGTTGTACCTTAAAATCAATATTGAACAAATGAAGAATAAATTAATAGAATACTTCAAATAAAGATTTATTCTTCTTAGATTTTGCAAATAGAGTTCTAGTCTAGTGACCTTTAAAGTATCTATTTATAATATTCCATTTATGATGCAAAAAGTAACATAGAAACCCTTTTCTTAATAATTAGTTGCCTGGGATAGAGAAAGGAATGTTAACAAAACATTCTTGTTAAGTGCAGAAGGTGAATTTTCATACTGTTGTCAAAATCAAACTAAAATTACTATATTACCTTTTATTATTTTATGCTATTATTTTTTATTTTCCCATACAAGGTTAAACTCCCATCTGGGAACAAATATCTTAAATTGCTTCTTCTTCTTTTTCCTTTCTCTTTTCTTTCTTTTTTATTTTATTTTTTTAGTAGATACATTTTTGAAGAATTTTATCAAGGTAGTTTAAATTTTTTAAACAACAAGCATTGTTAAACAAACAGCAAAATAAAAGAAAATCTTTTTGTGTAAAAGAGAGACTGTGGCACAGGAAGTGAGACACGGCCTTGGTATGAACCTTTTAGCAACCTTGGGTAAGGAGAGAGACAGCTTTATTGTTTCTAACTGCCAGCTCTGTGCTTGGTATGAGTTGGATATTTTTCAGATTAAATCAAAGGCAAAAATTGGGTCATAAATTCTATGGAGTTCTGTTCTGGGAAATATGCTCAGAAACAAAGCAAGATAGCAGCTATGAGTGTCTCCTCTAGGGCCTAGCAAAACAAACAACAAGATATAAATACAAAATTAAAATTGATACAATTAAGTTACAGAGTGATTTTGGTCTCAAGATTCCCATTCAAAGATTGTGCCTTTGGTTTAAAAGTTACCAATAGCAAAGTTTCTTTGCAGCGTTCCCATTTCCAGACTCCACTGAAAATTCTTTCCTTGGGCTCAGTACAGCCATAAGGGATTTGTCAGAGCTTTCTAATTTTACAACTATTAGATAAAATGATAAGGCAGCTAGGTCACTGGAAGGCGAAGCATCTAAACCGGGATTTTGCTGGCTTAAAGAAAATAAAAGTGATGGATAAAATAGCAAGCCCTATGGAACAATATAAAGAAAAGTCAAGGGAAAGTGTACGGCTATAAAAGATGTTTAAGGCAAGGATTCTCACAGTGTCTTATTTTCATTTGAAAGCTATGGCCAGGAGCAAAGATTCACTTGTTTTGGCAGGTTAGAAATCTCTCACTGCTTTTTATTTTACTCAAAATAAGTGTAAGAAGCATATTGATAATATGAAATTCTTCCTGCTTGCTCCGCCCACATTTTGGCCTGTTCCTTATGCTTGATTGAGTATCTACTTTATTTTATCTCTCATCTACTTTATCTTATCTTGAGGGGATATCTTGGAATGCTAGAAACAAATGAAAAGTAAGTTCTCCTGACAAGTGTTAAATATATCGCTCCAAGCATCCAGTGTAATGTATATATTTGACCTCTGTGGGGAGCGAACCAAATATTTGTAGACTGAATGATGATTTCCACAGGCCTGAATTTTAACACAACATTTGATATAGGAGTAACTGCAGTTCAGTGGAAAACAAATGTTCATGTCATATATAATTTTGAAAATATCCTGGGCACCCCCTGAACCATGATTTATGAATTATTTAAACTGAGCATAGGCAGCTATTATGTAAGGTGTTTCTAGAAGCTGTATCGATGGCATGACGTTTCTTGATTACTGTTTTGTTGGATGAACACTATACTATTCATTTTATCATGCAAACATAACTCTTCAAATAATCAAATATAACCAGCAATTCAAGTCAGCATGACATTACCAAAAAGGGGTTTGGGAGAAGTGTTGACATAGAAGTGAGGGGAAAAAGATGTGAAAAGAGGCTGATTTAACCTCAGACCTGAGTAGTATTTGGGTTTATGCTCTAGTGGAGAAAAACAACTTTGTAAATGAAGGATGATGCTATTGTCTATAAAAATTTCTTTCTTCAAAAAATTGATTGATATTTTGTGAATAAAGACAAAAGTTCTGCTCTACATTCAAGTATAATTTGCAATATATTTTTGTGGCTTTCCTGCATAAGCAGGATGGACCTCACACCCAAATATGGTTCTGATGATGAAAAGTTTATTACATGTAACCAGATCTTTTGCAAATAACAAGATAGCCTAACAAGCAGGTCCAAATGTCTTGAGGAGCCTTGAAAGGAAACTGGCTAGGCATTTTTTTTTCTTTTTCTTTCTCTCTCTCTCTCTTTTATTTAACTGAATATGTAGCTTATAGTATCTTGAAATGGATTTTGTTTTGGTTGTTGCCTGTCCCCACTCCTCCAGATAGCACACTGTAAATTATCAATCTTAGACACAGGTGAAGAGAAAGACATACAAAAGACAAAGCTCGCAAGAAGATGCACACAGGATTTCTTATCAAAGTTGCTGTCCATTAATTAATTTTAAATGATATATTTTTAACATCACATGCACATCTACTCCTAGAAAAAAAATAACAACCAATCAATAAGACATGTTTCTTTCTGTTACAGGTTAGGATTTAGGTTGTGACTAAATTATTTTATTCTTTAAAAAGAAAAATCTTCAGATATATTCAGAATGTGGATCCAGAAGCTGAAATTAAAATTTTGACAATCTGGTATGGGAAAGTTATAGGTCAAATTCCTTAATGCTATTGGCTGATTTATTCATTTTTTTTTTTTGGTACTGGAGATTAAACTCAGGGATACTCCACCACTGAGCCACATCCCCAACCCTATTTTGTGTTTTATGTAGAGACAGAGTCTCACTGAGTTGCTTAGTGCCTCGCTGTTGCTGAGGCTGGCTTTGAACTCGCGACTCTCCTGTCTCAGCCTCCCTAAGTGCTGGGATTACAGGCTTGCACCACCGTGCCCAGCTCATTTTTATTTTTAAAATTTGTTCTAATTACTTATATATGACAGTAGAATGTATTCTGATACACCATACATAAATAGAGCATAACTTCTCATTCTTCTGGTTGTACATTTTGTAGGATTACACTGGTAGTGTAATCATATAGGCACACAGGGTATGAATGTCTGATTCATTTTACTATCCTTCCTGACACCATGTCCCCTCCCCTTCATTCACCTCTGCCTAATTCAAAGTACTTCTATTTTTCCCTAGCCCCTCCTCCCTTACTTTGAATTAGCATCCACATAACAGAAAACATTCAGTGTTTGGTTTTTTTGGGATTGGCTTATTTTGCTTAGCATGATATTCTCTAGCTCCACCCATTTACCAGCAAATGCCATAATTTCATTCTTCTTTAAGGCTGAACACTAAGGAAAGAAATTAGAAAAGACCTTAGAAGATGGAAAGATCTCCCATTTTCTTAGATAGGCAGAATTAATATTGTCAAAATGGCCATACTACCAAAAGCATTATACAGATTTAATGAAATTTCTATTACAATCCCAATGTCATTCTTCATAGAAATAAAAATATCAATCATGAAATTTATTTATAAAAACAAGAGATTGAGAATAGTCAAAGCAATTCTTAGCAAGAAGAATGAAGCAGGAGGCATCACAATACCAGACCTTAAACTATACTACAGAGCCATAGTAACAAAAACATCATGGTATTGGCATCAAAACAGACATATAGACCAATGGTACAGAATAGAAGACAAACCCACAAAAATATAGTTAAGTCATACTAGACAAAGGTGCCAAAAACATTCATTGGAGAAAAGGTAGACTCTTTAATAAATGGTGCTGGGAAAAGTAGAAATCCATATGTAGCAAAATGAAATTAAACCCCTATCTTTCAACCTGTATGAAGCGCAACTCAAAATGGATTAAAAACACAGACCCAGTGCCTAATAAAGGAAAAAGTGGGCCCAAATCTTCACCATATTGGCTTAGGAACTGACTTCCTTAATAAGACTCATAAAGTGAAAGAAGCAAAATCAAGAATCAATAAATGAGATGGATTCAAATTAAAAAGTTTCATTGCAGCAAAGGAAACAGTCCATAATGTGAAGAAAGTGCCTAAAAAACAGGAGAAAATCTTTACCACATGAACCTCACATAGAGCTCTAATTTCCAGGATATATAAAGAAATCAAAAAACACCAAACACTAAAGAAAGAAATTAGAGGGCTGGGGCTGTAGCTCAGTGGTAGAGCACTTACCTAGCATGCGTGAGGCACTGGGTTCGATCCTCAGCACCACATATAAACAATAAATGAATAAAATAAAGATTCATCAACAACTAAAAAAATATTAAAAAAAAAATTAGAGAAGACCTTAGAAGATGGAAACATTAACTTTTTTTTTGTATAGGCAGAATTAATATTGTCAAAATGGCCACACTACCAAAAGCGTTATATAGATTTAATGTTTTCTCTCTTTACACACACACACATATGGTGAGGATGTGGGGAAAAAGGTTCACTCATACATTGCCCGTGAGACTGAAAATTGGTGCAACCACTCTGGAAAGCAGTATGGAGATTCCTCAGAACACTTGGTTGGACTGGAACCACCATTTGACTCAGCTATCCTACTCCTCTGTTTATACCCAAAGGATTTAAAATCAGCATACTATAGTGATGCAACCACATCAATGTTTATAGCAGTTCAATTCACAATAGCTAAGCTATGGAACCAACATAGATGCCCTTCAACTTATGAGTGGATAAAGAAAATCTGGGTAGGCTTTTATGGAGGTTAGTGAGTGGGGCTGTGATGAAGGTTCCCATGCACAGGTCAGCCTTATGGATTTCAGTTTTCCTTTGCTACAAAAAAAGGAGCACCTAGGCTTTCTTCTCTGCTTGCCCAGGTATGGCAAATAAGGAATGGGTGGAGTAAGGTTTAAAACTTATCAGAAGACTTTAAAAAAGGGTCAGAATCTGTATTACAGTATAAATTACACTAGCTGGGTAGTGTGTGCAGGTTGCATTATTCTCATCTACACAAGTTTACCTTTAAATCCCCTCAAGGTCTATGTACTGCACTCTACATGTTTTTCCATGACAGCTGATTATTTTTCACTGTTTCAAGTTATTGCCACCAAAGCATCCTGTGGTTTCACATTTTGTGCCTTTGAAGTCTTATCTTCTCTGCCAGTTCCAGCTTGTGCTTACTGTCCCACTCAATACAGCTCCTTTGTTCTCTCCTTTTACACTGACTCATCTTTCAAAAAGTAGATCAAGTCCCCTCCTCTGTAAAGCCTTCCTGTAATCATGTATCTCAATGTCTCTGTATATTGCATTTATAAATCCCAGAAACAAATAATGGTAATAATTTTATATGTGTATATATATTATACACACACACACACACACATATATGTATTTCAAATATATATGGAGTGTGTGGTAGATGCCAGATGCTGTTTCAGATTCTGAATACGACATAAACCTCTGTAGATAGAGATGATTGTGATATGTACAGGTGACTAAAGTAATAATGGGCCATTTTTAAGGAAGTAATCCTGAATGGGATATGCTTAATCTCATTCATTTTAATTTTGGAAGAGAAATATTTATTTAACATATTAAATCTACCTTTCACTAAGAACATAAAACTTTTTAAAGATTTATATTTTAATAAGTCATGTCGTTTTCCACTATACAACCTGAATAAATATATGATTTGTCTTATTTGTATCTAGATTCTTAAAGGCTTAAATGCAGATTGAACTGTGAGCCCAGTTGAAAGCTTTAACTAGAGATTCACAGATTCAGTTATGGAGATGGGGAAAAAACCCTTCTAGGTTAATTGAACAGTATTTTCTATGTGTACTTCTTAGACAAAGTGACTTTTCAAATAGTAGTAACTGCTATACAATAACTACAATTACTTTCAATCATCTAAAAATTGTGAGAAGGTAAGCTGTGAAAATTACTTTTCACTAAAAGATTAACAGTACTTTAGTTCAGCCAAATTTTCTCCCTTTTATTCTTTTCTGATATCAATACAAATTAGATGACTTCTTTTCTTTACAGATTTTTTATATTGTGCTCAAAATGATTTCTGTATGTTTTTATTAATTTAGCAAGACTAAATTTTATAAACAATTTCACATTTATTTTTATAGTTCTTATAAAATAATTGTTTCCATTGAAAATGTAATTCATAAGCTTTGGAAAATAATGTAGGCTATATTTAGGGTCTGATATATGAAAACATACTTTAAAAATAAACAAACTGAAAAGCAAATGTATCTGAGGCACCATACCCAAATGAGAATGACATGGAGAGATCATCAGGTCAGCAGATCTGGACAGTGCTGCAAGTGTTTCAAAACACGTTGGCTATTATCAGAATTGGAGATCACCATAGTGTGTGTGTTATATGTGAATACAATTAGAAAGTTTAAACTCACTAGGGAACTGTGCCTCTGAAATTCATTTTGACATTTTGATATATTTTAATAAGTGATATGAAATATTGTCAGAGATTTAGTGGTTGTTTTTAATTATGAAAATTTGTACACAAATATTATTTGATAAAAGAAGCAGAGCAAGATGGCTTGACAATGTCTGTCAAAATCTGGATATGAGATCTATCCATCTAGGTCAAAAGCTATTGAACTTCAGCCATTTGAAGAGCTTTGTTGACGATAACATTCTCCAATGTAATAGAACTTCTACAGTGTACAGTACTTACTACATTGCTGCAGGTTCTTACCTGAGCAGTATAATCTTTTATTTTTAGTTTCTTTGGATGTTTCAATTGCATTTCTAAAAATAATATTTTCTTTGCACATGCAATTTTGTGCATCATTGCCCCTAATTGCATCTTTAAGATGCATGCTGTGAATATTTAGCCCTAAAGCATATCATGAACATTTTAAAATAGAGCATGCTTTGATTGCTGTGACTTCTTAATTTTCTCCATGAAATGAATATCCCTCATGTATATACTTTGAAATGAACAATGTTAGAGGAAGACTCTATTCCCCAGATGGCCTGTTCAGTTCTAATTCTCATAACATGCATATTCAACAAAAATGAGGTCATGCTTATCTCTAATCCCTAGGCAATCCATAGGCAGTAGAAACATGAGGACTATCAACATTCCAGGATTCTGTGAGCTCTGGACTGCAAGGGAGGGATTTTCTACAATATAATGAAGCTTATTTCAAAGATTCTTTATAAAGGATACAGTTCCATGATTGATAACCTATATAACTCTTTCAGCAATGTTCTCCTTATTTGTTGCTCCTGACTTTTCAGTCAGATAAAATGGTATGTATTTATCCATTCAAAAAGTATTTATTGAGTGTTTTCTAAGCAGGTCACTATGCTAAACATTTAGAGCTCTTCAGTGTAGAGGAATTTGATAAAGAACAAAACTAATAAATCAAATGGTTATACAAAGTGCTTGAAAAAATGATTGCAAGGCTGAGATGCAGAATTACAGTAGAATCTGTAAATCTTTTGTTGAAAGGTAATATTGAAATTAGGCAGAGAGGATTAGATAGTGACCAGGCAAATTATACAGGGCCCACTGGCTTAATTCTGTCCACTGACTACTTTTGCAAATAAAGTTTTGTTAGAACACAGACCACCCATTGCCCATGTATTGTTTATGGCTGTTTTGCACTGCTCAGCAGTGTTGAGTAATTGCAACAGATTGTGAGGTTTATAAATTTGAACATCTTTGCAATCTGTCCCTTTACAGAGAAGTTTGCTGACTTCTCATAGACGGTGTCATCCATACAATGGCCAGAGAAGAGGCTTTTCCTGCAGACGTAATCATAGGGGCAATGACACTGAAATAGACAAAACATAGTGTATTAAAAGAACTGAGAGCCTGGTAGCAAGAGTTGAGGTGGGAATAGATGGTGGAAGCCCAGTGATGTTGAGCTTCAGAGGCTATAGTGAGCTATGTGAGTTTTTAATTGTTATCATTACAGGAAGGCTTTGAGAAATGAGTGATATGATCAGATTTATGTTGTTCAGAAATTTTACAACTAATTCTTATAGAGTAGTTATTATGTGCAGTTTTAAGTTGTGTCATGCATTGATTTAATTCTTGTATTCTATGAAGTAAGTATAAGTATTAGATTTACAAAGAAAACTGTCATTTTCTCAATGTTGTATACTGCAAATAGTGGAGACAGGCATGAAGTCCAAACAGCACTGTTCTAGTTTCTAAGTTCTCAACCCAAGGCTATATAGTCTTGCTCTACCTGTGATTTCCAGTGTATAGTGTGACGTGTGTGTGTGTGTGTGTGTGTGTGTGTATTAAAGTACCTAAGGAGATTATGAAAATAGTAAAAGTGTAGTAAGTGGTATTGGCCTGAGTGTAGGATAGAACATTAACATAAAAAATAAGTCACTGTAGATGGAGAAGGGTATAAAGAAAGAAGTAGTCATCCACATTCAATACTTAAATTCAGTGAAGTAGGAGTGGGATTTAAAAGCGTACCCTAGATTTTCAGCCTGGAATCCATTATTTTGGATAGATACTTTGAATAATAGCATACTATTTTTTTGGAAAGCATACATTGTGCCACAGATCAATAAGGACAATTGCATTTGACCCAATAATTCTGCTTTTTCAGAAGGGTAACATGAATATGACCAAAGTATGCTGGAAGACTATTTCATTTTTATCTTTCATTTAATGTTTTCTTTATAGCCTGACCTTCTCCTCAAAATGCTAGTCATAATAACATACTTTATTTTTAGATTAAAGCTTTTTAGAAGAGGAGAGAATGTAGAGCAACATGGCAGAATAAGAAACAAATCAGGTGAGAGAAAATTGGATGTCATAAGCTGGTTATAACACAATAAGAAGACATATATATCCAAAGGGAATGAAGTCGATATGTAGGAGCGATATCTGCACTCATGCTCATTGCCACACTCTTTGCAATAGCCAAGATAATGGAATGACCTAAGAGTCTATCAACATCTGAATGGGTAAAGAAAATATTTTTATACATTTACATATATAATTTACAAAGAAATGTATGTGTACATTTATATATATGTGTGATATGTATACACATAAACAGGGGGATACTATTCAGTCACAAAAAGAAGGAAATCCTGTCATTTCTGGCAGCATGTCTGAGTTTGGAGGACATTACATTGAGTGAAATAAGAGCCAGGCATAGACAGACAAGTTCTGCATAATCTCACTCATCTGTGGAATAAGAGTCGATTTCATAGAAGCAGAGTTTCAGAATGTTAGTTAACAGGGGCAGAGATGATTGGGGGTGGTTATAGCGGGGAGTGTTGTTGGCCAAAGAATATAAAATCACTGTTGGACAATAGCAAAAGTTCAAGTGCCTTCAGCTAATAACAATATGCTGTATTCTTTTTTTTTTTCTTCCTTGGTAGCAGAGATTGAACTTAGGGGTCCTCAACCACTGAGCCATATCCCCAGCCCTATTTTGTATTTTATTTAGAGACAGGGTCTCACTGAGTTGCTTCGCACCTAAGATAGCTTTGAACTCGTGATCCTCCTTTCTCAGCTTCCCAAAATGCTGGGATTACAGGTGTGGGCCACTGTGCCCAGCTAATGTGCTGTATTCTTTAACATGCTAAGAAGGTGATGTTCAGTGCCCTCACACAAAAATGATAACTATGTGAGTGATACATCTATTAATTAGCTAGATTTAGTATTTTTGCAATGTATGTATAGTAAAATATCATGTTGTACATGGCAAATTTTATCCATCATCTTAAAAAAGGAATGATAAAACTTTTAGAAAGTTAATCTTACATTACATAATGCATTCATTTTTTTTTTTGTTTTAGTAAGGATTGTTGCCTTTCTTTGAGTAAAGTATCTGCCAAAGAAAACACTATCATGTAAAATCGTTATTTCTGTTTTTGAAACTGCATGATTTGCTTTTATATATGGGTCAAAAATTTATTTTATTCATACTAAAAATAGGGATTATTCTTCCTTAACTGTAGGTGGCATGGTATAGAATATTTTGAGTTAGAATAAACAAAAATTAAATATAATGAGTTATTAGCTATTGGTGAAATAACAGGAGCTGAAATTACCTTATTTAGGAAATAACTCTTTAATAATAATAATAATAATAATAATAATAATAATAATAAGGTCTCAAAAGTTTATGGAGGTAGCAGAACAATCTTTAGAAAACAGAAAGTGAAAAAAAAGTCTTCTTTTAAGAATTTGTAAATGCCTTTTAATTTTGGAAAAGAGATAGAGTATACCTTAATGCGATTATTCAACATTATAAATCTAAATAGTTATCTCATGTAAGACAATTTTACTTGAGTTATGTGCATTAAAAATACCTGCAACTCGGTCCTAGCTGTCACTTTCCTTCATTTTTAAATATATAGGATTATTAAAATTATAGAAACATTTGAAAATAATCAGCACATTTAATACTATTGGTCTAGATTTTAAAATGTTCTATATTTTGCAATAAAATAAACAAAAATAAATATAATACAAATAAATGTTAATATATTTGTTGCTTAAAGATTAATAAACTGGTATACAATAAGCAGAAATAATTAGCTATCATAAGTTTTTCATATAACAATCATGCTGAAGAGTACATGGTATAAATTTAGGACAATGTGGCATTCTATTTTTATGTTTACATGTAAGTAAAGTTGAACGTGATTTAGTAGATGTTAGTCTATGGATGTGTTTATTTCTTTTGCATTTTAATTTTATACTACAACTCTAAATCCTACAAATTTTCCCTAAGACAACAAAGGACAGTTAAAGTCTTATTTTGAAGTCAATCTCATTTAAAAATATTTAGTATTTTTATAATTAGAAAAGAAATAAAAGGATAAAAATTTAATTTCACTTTTCAAGTAAATGCTACACATTAATATTATTGAAGATAAAAAATCTAGGCTATCATTTAGATGGGCAATTCTGTTGGAAATTGTGTACCTAAGTTCTAGTTATGTTTAGTTTTACCAAAAGAGTAAAATTACAATACAATAATGCATCTTGAATGAAATGTTCATGTTTTTCTCATCTAGGTGTGAGGTAAGATGGGAAAAATAAAGATAGGTAGAAAGGAGACTAACAGAGAAGGTAAAAGAAGCTAACTTTAAATCTAAGAATCTTCACATACGTTCTTAACTTTATTCTCTAAGCCTGATTTCCTTTGGTCATAAATCCTTTAAAAGCCGTTGAATCTTAGAGTACTTTGAGTCCAGTTAACTAATCCTACATGTGTTGTTGCTGGCTTATACAGCGAATCTTCTTCAGACTAGATAATGTCTTGGGAAAAGAATTCTTTGAGACTTAGATATCTTCTAAATAATACTTGTTATCTAGATGACATCATCCTAGAGATCCTGAAAGGAAAGCAGTCACCATGATCCACTTGTGTTCCAAGATTGGGAGATTCAAGCTCACTAGGCTGATGTCACTCCCAGGAACTTCTCATCTAAATTGTTTACAAAGTTTTCTTTAAAAAGAAAGGCCTAAGACTCCAAAAGCATGTCTCATTCTCAAGTGCCCATGCTCCTTCTGCCTTTGAATGCAAATCCTGCTCAATTGCTTGTTTTCTTGAATAAGTTTCTTTGCTTTCTTAAATAAAACTTTGTGCCTCTTTTGATGCATCCTGAAATTCCTTTCTGCAGCATAAGTCTCAAACGCACTAAGGCTGAGTTGG
>PVHX01024833.1:0-23361 GCA_004024805.1 Geosciurus inauris | reverse complement strand
TGGTACAACCAATCTGGAAAGCATTATGGAGATTCCTTAGAAAACTTGGAATGGAACCACCATTTGAGCCTGCTATCCCACTCCTAGGTCTATACCCAGAAGACTTAAAAACAGCATACTACAGTGCTGCAGCCACCTCAATGTTTATAGCAGCTCAATTCACAATAGATAAACTATGGAACAAACCAAGATGTCCTTCGATAGATGACCGGATAAAGAAACTGGTATATATACACAATGGGATATTACTCAGTAATAAGAGAGAATAAAATTATGGCATTTGCAGGTAAATGGATGGAGTTGGAGAATATCATGCTAAGTGAAGTAAGTCAATCTCAGAGAACCAAATGCCAAATGTACTCATTGATAAGTGGATGCTGATCCAAAATTTGGGGAAGGACATGGGAACAATGGTGGATCTCTGTGCACTGGGGTGTAAGGGGGGAGGGGGCATGGGGACAGAAAAGGTGGTGGAATATGATGGTCATAATAACCCTAACTTTATGTATGACTGCATATATGTTGTGATTCTATACAACTTACAACTAGAGAATTGATATATTATCCTCTATCTATGTACAATGAATCAACTTGCACTGTTAACGTGTAAGCCTAAATAAAATTTTTTTTTTAAAAAGGCATAGGAACTATACAAAAATTGGTAGAATTTTAATCATACTTGAGTATATTACGTGTTGCTAATACAGTAAGTTGATCTCCTAACCAAGATACAGTACATTGTAAATTTAGAACATCAGTAGCCAATTGAGAATCTAAATCTTTTTGTTGTTGCTACAGCAAATGAGAGTCTTTATGCAATTCTCATATATGTTCGGCAGTTTGTAGTTCATAATGTAATAGCAAAAGACAAGTTAGTAATGAAGTGTGGCTCTTGATGTTTGGGCAAACTTTCTATACCTCCACATTTGGGGGGAGGAAAAAAGGCTGTTTTATTAGTACATACTGGGATTGTATGTTCTCCCTTAATAAACTCCTCTTATTAAGGGAGGATTTGGGATATAAGCCCAATAAGCATAGGATTCTGCATTAATAATAGTTATCTGGCAAGTCACAATAATAAACATTGTCAAAAATAAATTAACATAATTAAGAAATTGATTCATTCTCTGCAATGTTTTTTTTTTCTGCTTCTGGAGGCAACTTATTTAATTGTCCCCAAGTCAGAGGAGCAGCCAGTGGCGAATACAATGGTTTGAGTATATTCTTCTTGTGGACAGGGCATTTTGCAAGAAGCTCCCTTACTATAAGCTTCTAGAGAACTTTTCATGGGGGTTTCTTTTCCCTCCCCAGACACCTCTCTCTCTTAGAGATGTCAATGCATCTACTACTTAACAAAGCTAACAACTTTCGGGACTGTGGTCCCCTTGCATGTAAATTACCCATTCCCAAGGAGGTCACTCACCTAGAGAAATACTCTGTCTTTCAGGTCTGTATGACTGTCTATCAGGTCCCTGTTCAGGCGCCATATTGTTGTTGTTTCTGGAACAGGGTGATCTGATAGGAGGTGAGGCGACAGTGACAACGTACTCCAGAATCAGGCAAAGGGAGACAGTGTGCTTTTGATACAGCTCAAAGATTTATTGTAATGCAGGAGCTTATATACATAAAAGTGTTCAACCAGAGCATTACCTAATTGATTTATAGCCAATTGACTAGAAGGGCATCTTAGTTGGCCAGAAGCTGCAGCTAGCTGACTAGAAGCCAGGGCCAGTATCTGTGTGGGGCTGGTATCGGTCTGGGACTATGGGAAAGTGGCAAGAAGTCAGGCCCACCAGCAGGAGCCAAGGTCAGAAGAAGAGAAGTGTGGCCAGACATATCAGTTGGCAAAGAGCTGGGGCTAGGGAGAGAAGAGTCTCCAGGGCTAGGGGCAGAGTAGTCTCTGGGCACATCAGTTGGCAAGGGGCTAAGATCAAGTCTTGGTGTTCCAAGGCCAGAGAGAGCAGGGTGTTCTTGCCTGCTCAGCCTGATAGCTCTTCCTTGCACCACACCTGTGTGGCCCAGTCTCCTACAACTGAGGTCTGAGAGAATATTGTTGTCATTTAAGCAGAGGATATTAAGTTTATTTAGGCTATATGGAGCATAAAACACACACAGGCTGTGGTGGCTACATAGGTTTAGAGGCTACTCAAGGTATAAAAGTGATAGTGTCAACTCTGGTTTAGAGCCTTCAAAGTCAATGATTTCACAATTTATACAGGGTACCCAGTTCACATATTTTACTCATGTTTTAAGAGGTGTGTGGGAGGTAGAAATTCCTTAATCCTTAAATACCACACAGGTAATAAGAGCTACTCAGATCTTAATACTGAGAAGGTCATTGAATATACTTATGTCAGAATGTGTAATCAGTCATAGAGGACATTCAAGTTATAGAGGCTTTTTAGGCCATATAGTCTTCTAAGCCACAGAGGTTACTCAGGTTATAGAGGCTACACAGGGTGTTAGGCAGCTCATGTAAGAAAGTCTATTCAGAGCACAACAGAAACTCAGGCAACAGAAACTATGTAGGCCATAAATAAGGCATTGTAAAAAACACACCTGAAATCCTACTACTTTGGGAGGCTGAGACAGAAGAATTATGAGTTCAAGGCCAGTTTCAGCAACAATGAGGTGATAAGCAACTCAATGAGAACCTGTCTCTACATAAAACACTAAACAAGGCTGGGGATGTGGCTCAGTGATCAAGTACCTCTGAGTTTAATCCTCATTACCAAAAAAAGAGGAAAAAAAAAGAAGCTACTCAAGTGATAGACACTACACACATCATTGTGGCTATGAACTTTATGGGGATTACTAAAATCATTTTGACAGCTAAATTGGCTGCTTATAAGGTATATATGACTTAGAGAATATTCAGCAAACAGAAGCTACACCTTTTTTTCTGTCAGCTTTTATTTCCCTTGCAGCAACTAAAAGGCCTGAAAATCACAAACAAGGAAAGATTTGTATGGATGTTCATGGTTTCAGAGGTCTCAGTCCACAGACAGCAAACTTCTTTTCTTGGTGCTCAAGGTAAGGCTTAACATCATTGCAAAATAATGTGGTACAGGGAGGAGGCCCAAAGTATCACACAAAAAAGTAGAGAAGATCACCTTACTAAAACATAAAGCCCAATTACGCAACTCATCCAGCCTACCAGTCTTCAGATACGAGAAAGTTAATCCATGTCAGGATTAATACACAGATTGTGTTAAGGTTTTCATAACCCAATCATTTTCCTTCCAAATAACCTTAAATTTTCTCATACATGAGTTTTTCTCTGTCATCTAATATTTAAAGCATAACAACCACCATAGAGTCCACAGAGATCACATACTTTACACAAATTATAAGACACACTAAGTTTCAGACCATAAAGGCTATACCGGCCATGGAGTACAGATAGCACATACTGTCTATTTTTTCATGGAGGCTATTGAGATAATCATGGATACTGAAATTTTAGAATTCTGAAAATCATAGAGGTTTTTTAGGGTATAGAGTACATGCAGATCATATGAGCCTTGGAATTCATGCAGGTCAGAAAAGACAGTCATTGAAGCCACACAAGTCCTACTGGCTACTAGGTATTAGAGCTACCCAGATGATCCAGGATACTCAGGCCATATAGTTTACATAAGTATAGTGACTTCTTGTGTCCCAGATGCTATGAGGTCTTAGAATCTATGAAAATTATTTCAGATACATAGATCATAGATGTTATGCTGGTCATAAAGAATTCTAATTTTCTATAGGATACTCAGTTAATTGAGGCCTCTAAAGTCATAGATGTCATGTGGATCATAGGAAATTCTAAGATAATTTAAGATACTTAAACCAAAACCTCTACATAATTTATAAATAGTATGCAGAAAATATAATTTATCAATGTAATAAATAATACACCATTCATAGGAGATACTCAGGTCAAAGACACTAACATGTCAGAGAGGACACTTGGATCATACAAACTTTATTAAAAATAGTGCCATCTTAAGTCATAAATGCCACTGAGGACACAGTTTGTGAAGTCTATACAGATCACAGAGGCTACACGGGTCAAAATGGCTCCTGGGGTATTGGTAATACAGAAGTTCTTTAGACTACTCAGGCATTGAAAATGATTTACTCTGTATTGGCTCTGTGGCCATAGATGCAGCACAATTTATAAAAATATAAAAGCCATAGGTTTTATGCAGAAAATAGAGACTAATTGGACCATGCAATCTATATTGGTCAAAGAGACTACAGAGGTCATGGATGTTACACAGGTCATAGAGGCCATTGAGGACATGAGGCTATGTGGCTAATAAAGGTTACTTAATCAATAGCAACTAGTCATAATATGGATGCTACACAGGTTGTGGAGCTACTCACAACATAGTGGATACATAGATCATAGAGGATGCATAGGTTATAGAAACTATATTGATCATAATGGATACTGAGATTATAGGGGCTGTTAAGGACATTTATGCTACTCAAGCTAGATGGGCTATTAATGCCTATAATATTTACTATTGCCATAGACACTAGTAAGGTAATTTAAGCTGCTCAGTGTACAATGGCTGTAGAGGCTATAGAGGTTTTTCAGGTCATTTGTGCTCCTTAGACTATATTGTGTTGATTTTACAGGTTGAACAGATCACAGAGGCTACTCATGTAATAAAAGCTACCCAGGAAATAGAAGCTACATAGATCATGGGAGTTACTAAGCTCATGTAGACTACATAGACTGCATAGGTTACAAAAATCATATAGGACACAGAGAACCAAGGCTATGCATGTCAAAAAGGAATGCTGACTATAAATGGTTACTCAAGTCACTAGAAATCTCTAAGGTTATATAGGCTACTCAGGACATTAAGGCAAAAGAAGTCATAAAGCTTAGGAAGGTCATTTAGCCTGCTGGGGCCATAAAGTCTACACAGGTCATAGATGGTGCCCATGCCACACTGGTGATGGAGATTATATAGATTTCTCAGGCTATAAAGGTGACAGGTCATAGTAGCTATAAAGAGCAAGATACCTTCTTAGGTCAGATAATTTATTTATGTTTAGAAATTTCCAAGTCATAAAGGTCATGCACTTCCAAGTCATAGAGGTCATGAAATCCATGCAGATCAAGGCTACTACAGAGAACATTGAGGATATGCATGTCATAGGGATTACTAAGGTCATTTAGACAAATCATGTCATAGAAGGTATTCAGCCTACAGTAGCTATAGATAGTTACTCAGGCTGTAGAAATTCTGTAGGTCAGAACATAGATGCTAGGCTGATAATAGTTTGCCCATATTATATAAAATACACAGGCCATAGAATATATCCTTATTATATGTATACATGTTATACAGGTTACAAAGGTCATAGTGGTTACTTAGGTCAAAAAGCATACTAAAATTATTTAGAATACTCATGTTTAAAAAAAAACAAGTATGTAAATCATGGAGCTGTAAGCTCAATAACTCTAAGAATTATTCAGGACATAGATGCTATGCAGTTCATAGGAGCAAGTGATGTCACTGAGGATACATAAGTCAAACACTTTACTCAGAAAATAGAGGCTATTCAGGCTATACTGGTTGTACACATAATAGGGGACACTACAGTCATCTAGGATATTGTTAATATAAAATAAGCAAAGGTCATAGAGCCAAAAAATATCATGTTGTCTACTCTGATATATGGTCTACATGGATCATAGTGGCTACTTTAGGTCATAGAGGTTATAACAGTTATAATGGGTACTCCGTTCATACAGAGTAAGCAGGCAATAAAATTTATTCAGAATCAAGAAAATAAGAAGGTCATAGGGTCTATTTAGCACAAAGAGAACAAGCAGGTCTTAGAGCTATTGAGACCAGAAAGTCTGCTAAAACTATAAAGTCTACCTAGGTTATATAGACTAGACAGATCACAAAGGCTATGCTAGTTCTAGAGGTTAAAGTGTATATTATATAGGTCCTACATAGGTCTTAGAGTCAACTCAGGTTATAGAGACTATATAGATCCTAGAGGCAACTCATGTCATAGATGTTATGTAGATCCTAGGTGTTACACAGAATATATTTTCTACAAACTCTAGAGAATACTCAGACCCCAAATAAGCAAAATTAATTACAAACTACTGAGGTCATGGAGGCTAATGAGGTCATTTTGATTTCTTGGGCTGTAAGGAATATCCAGATCATAGATACTGTGAATAACACAAATATGTGCATAACACTCTATGCATAGGTCATAGAGGCTGTGTAAGAGAGACTACACTAGTCATAATGGCTTCTAATGTCATTTACCTACTCTTGCAGAGAGGCCAAAAATTCACTTTGACTACTCAAGCCACAAAAACTATGCAGGTCAAATACTATGCTAAACACAGGCACTTATAGATCACCAAGTCTATGCATGTCACAGATTCTACTTTTTTGCTATGGATTTCACAGTTAATAGGGGCTATGTAGAACAAAACATATACTCAGAATATACAAGCTACTCATACCAAAGAGACTAAAGAAGTATTATAGATGCACCAAAGTTTATGGAGCCTCCACAGTTTATAGAGGCTTTGATGTCATAGAAGTTATGCAGGACATTAAGACTACACAAGCCATAGAAACTATGCAGATCTTAGAGGATACTAAGCCTATAGAAATTATGAAGTCAACAGAAGTGAAAAACATAGAAGTATACACAGTCCATAAACACAATAAAGTCATAGTGAATACTGTGGCCATAAAAGCTGTTGTCACCATTTTGGAATTTTTAGGCTATTCTGGCTATGCATATGAACGATATCAAGAAAAATACTGGCAATATGGGATGCACAGACTGTGAATGCTCAGACCATTGAGGGTACATAGGCCTTACGTACTACTCAGACTTTAGAGCCTAAAAATTATTTAGGCCACTGAGTCCAAAGAAGGTACACAGATTATTTAGTAAAAAATTATAAATATTGTAGATATCATAGAATCTATAAAGGTCATATAGGTTTCTTGAACACAGAGGTCACAGAGGCTACTGTGCTCTTATGAGTTACTAAAGTAATGTAGTCCACTAGCATTATAGAGCCTATGAAGGTTGTTTAGACTACTCAGATTATATAGCCTGATCAAGCTATAGAGGCTGCTAAAGTAATTTGGATTGATCAGTCTATAAGTCTACACAGGTCACAGAAACTACTCAATTTATTTAGAATTTCAATGACATAAAATATATGAAGATATTAGAAGTATTACAGGCCATAGAGACTATACACTTTGCAAAGGCTACTCATATTTTTGTACATACAGCATTCATAAATGTTTCATAGATTATATAATATATACATATACATGTTTATAATATATATCAATATATCATATATGATATATAATATGTGTATATATATGTATACACACATATATCTATATCTCTATAACTATATCTATGTCTCTCTCTCTCTACATATATATAAATATGTAGAGAGAGAGAGAGAGAGAATATAATATATATTGGGCCATATAGCCTACTCAGGCCATGGAATCTACATAGGTTGTAGGAATTACTAAGGTATTGTATTATTCATGGTTCTCTAGAAGATAAGAATATATATAAAAAGGGAATTTTTTTTATTGGCTTAGGTGACCAGAAGCCAGATAGTCCACAATGGCTGACTGAAGTCCTAAGGATGGAAAATTTATATAACCAGTAGGTTATTTTCACCCTTTAATTCCTGAACCTGTAAATTCCAGCAATCAGAGAAACAGTACCATGTGTACTGTTCAGTCAAAGAGGCTGATGCCCAGATCAAGAGAAAATAGTGGTGATACCCTAGTCTGAGAACAAAAGTTTCTGGAGAATCAGTGCTAGAGTCTGCTTTGGAAGAGTGAAGGAGTGATAGTTTGGTGTCCTCAGACAATTGCAACAGCCATCATGAACCCATTCAAGAAGAATCTAGCTTTGATCTGCTGCTCCATACTTGTCCTTTCAACTTTAATTTCATTCAAGCTATCATTCTATTTGATGGTGCTGCCCCCACTTGGGGAGGGTCTTTATACCAGTTGGCTATCCCACATGCCAATCAATTCTAGAAGCATGCTCTTTGACACACCCAGAAGCCTTAACATCAGAGTCTTTCAATCCAATCAAGTTGACAAATTAAATTGACCATCACAAGTCCAAGTCTTGTTCAATTCAATATCAAAATATAACACTTTACATCGTTCTTAATTTCCAAATAGGCACAATAACGTCATAATTTTGTCTAATATAATTATCCTTCCTAAAACCAAATGCATCTGTTTTTTACCAAATATAGAATAAAACAAAACAAAACAAAAAACAACAAAAATATTATTCATGATAAATCAATCAATTTTACATTACATGGTAAATAACAGTAGAGTTATAAGCATTTTAATAAGCTTGTAAGTACTTCCATACATATTCTTAATGGAACAGGAAAGAACTATATCAATAGCAATTAACAATACTCATTTTTGTAATTGGTCATATGTCAATACTTGGTATCTATGACTATTTTCTTCTATTTCCCATTTCATATTACTTCTACCTTCAGCAAGCATCTCAACAGTTCTTGGCTCTTTACCTAGAGATGTGACCCACACCATCATCCTGAAGGTCCTGAGACATTTTGTATCCTGTCTGGATTTGGTTGTTGGAGTTTCCCAATGACCTAATAATGGGACAAGATAATACCAAGAGAGGCTCTTAGATGGGATCACCGCATTCCAGGAGTATGTTTTCTTAGCTCCATTATAAAGCAACAGTCCAATGTCCCATTGATAATCTGGATCAATCACTCACACCAGCACTGTAACTCACTCTTTAACTTCTTGACTGAGAAACACTAGTAGCCTAAAGTGGCCAAGGGGAAATCTTAACTTTCAGTTTAATAGAACATGGCCAACAAAACATAAAATTGCAGGAACAGGAAGCAAAATTTTTTCTAGTAGGTTACTAGAGGTAATTGTGAGTGGTACAATTCTTATCTTCACTCTTTGATTTCTGAACCTGTGCATTCCAGCAATAGGAGGGACAGTACGGTATAGAACCACTGTTTCAAATAAAATTTGAATGGCCCAAGTATTCTCTGACCTGCACCGTGTCTTTTACTTAAGTGTTTTTTCTAGCATGCCTATTAGAGATGACATAAATAGCTTCTATTTTCTACATACCAACTAGTATTTGTTTAGACGTTTTTGCTTGTGTAACTTAATGGCTTTAGCATCTCCTATGGCTCAAATAGCCTCTATGAATTGAGTATCCTATAGGAAATGATTAATCTTTATGACTAGCTTAACATCTATGACTTGTGCATCTGCAATTACCTGCATAGATTCTAGGGCCTCATAATATCTGTGGCATAATAACATTATGATTAATATAACATATATTGCCTGACTACTAGAATGAACTGGGTAACCTCTAATACCTACTAGCCAGTAAGAATTGTGTAACTTTTACTACTAATTATCTTCTGTGGCCTGCATAGCCTATATAGCTTATGTTATCAGCATCACTACCATAGACTGAGAAGCCTCTATGACTTCCAAAACTCTCTGATCTCAGTAGCCATTATAACCTGAAAACCTCTATTACCCAGTATAGGCTATGACCAATTTAGAATCCATTACCAGTATTACTTTTATGGACTGGTATACTAAATTAATTTAGTAGTACTTGTGTCCTGTAACCTATGTAATACCTTTAGTCTTTATTACATTTTTAATGGTTTATGTGTTATGTTTCCTCAAAAAACATCTATGAGAAAATGCAATAATTTTAAGAGGTAAAACAATTGTTTTATGAAAGACTTAACCCAATCTATAAATTAATCCCAGTATGGATTAACTGAGTGGTGACTTTAGGCTGGTATGTTGTGGCTGGTTGAGGTGGGGCATTGGGATATGATTTTGGTGAGCTGAGCTTAGTGTCTGCTTCCCAGTGTGATGTTCTTAGTCACTTCTCTCCACCACAGTCTTCTGTTATTGGTGCTCAGCTTCACCTCAAGTCCCAATAAATAAAGCCTGTTGTCTGTGGACTGAGTCCTCAGAAATCATAAGCCATAAATAATTTTTTTCCTCTAATTGTGCTTGCCAGTTCTTTTGGTCACATCAGGAAAAAAAAAAAAAAAAAACATGACTAAATCACTTGTGTTGCCTCTGTGTCCTGAATACCCTTCAAGACCTGCATGCCCTTATTATCTACCCATTTAGTAGTCAAGATGGTCCCAGCAACCTTATTAGATACATAGCCTCAGTGGCTTCATTATTCTTTATGATCTGAGTACCTTCTAATATCAGTGCAATGATTATGGCCTTAATAGTCTCTATTGCCTGAGTCCCCATCATGATTTGAATAGCTTTATGACATAAATAGCCTAAACTTCTGGATAGCCTGTAAACCTGAGTATCCTCCATGACCTGAGAAGCCTCTATGGCCTATGCAGCCTATATCACTTTCATAACCTCTATGGCTGATTAACAATTTTGACCTGAGTATAATCAATGATGTCCTTAGTCTCTAAGATCTGAGTAGTTCTTATTGCCTGTGTAGCATGTAAGAGTTGAGCATTTCTAGTTGGGCATGGAGGCACACACCTGTAGTTATAGGAGCTAGGAGGCTGAGCCAGGAAGATTGAGAGCTCAAAGCCAGCCTCAGCAAAAGCAAGATGATAAAAAACTGAGATCCTCTCTCTAAATAAAATACAAAATTGAGCTGGAAATGTGGTTCAGTGGCCAAGTGCCCCTCAGTTTTATGCCTGGTTAAAAAATTTAAAAAAAAATAAGTTGAGTAAGTTCTAATACTCACTCACCTATTAGAACATGAGTAAAATAAATGAATTGAGTAGCCTGTAAGAATTATAAAAACATTGAATTTAAACTTCTAAACCTGAGTAGACATTATTACCTGTAGAGCCTCTATCAGCTATGTAGCTTCTGTTTTCTGCATAGGCCTTATGACTTGAGTAGCCTATAAACCTAGGAAGCCACTCTAGCTTTTGTCTATTTTATGTCCTAAATGGCCTCAATAACATTAGTGACCTGCATAGCTTTGGTGTCCTTAGTAGCCTTAATGACATCAATATCTTCTCTGACCTCAGTAACTACAATAACATTCATGTTCTCCATTGCCTGAGTAGCCTCTAAACACTGGATATTCTTTAAACTTGCATACTTTTTCACTTGAGTATCTTTTATAACTGCATAGACCATATTCCCTGAGTAGCCTAAATGATCTGCCAAGCTCATATGATTTGGTAACCTAAATAACCTTAACAACCCTCATGACCTGCCTAGACTTTATGACTTGTATATACTCCATGACATTAGTAGCTAATGTGATTATGACCTGAGTAACTTCTATTCCTTTTATACACCCTATAACCTGAGTATCACCTATTACTTGTGTAGCCTCTATATCATATTTTGGCTGAATCATCTACATTGGCTCTAAGGCCTGAATAGCCTTTATGGACTTTGCAGTTTCTATAACTGCCATGACCTCTACGGCCTGAGATATGATTGTTCTCAGTATATCTTTTAGGTCTTGTGTAGCTTTTAAAATCAAGCAGACCCTATAACTTCCATAGCACTTGTGGAATAAAAAAGACTTTATTTTTTATTTGTTCCTTAACCTCTATGACCTGAGTAGATTGCATGTACTGAGTAGCCTACATGACCAGTGTAACCTCAATGATTTTGAAGCCTCTAAACCTGAAGAAACTCTGTGGCTTGGAGACCCTCAATGATCTGTATGCCCTCTATACAGAGGATAGCTTGGATAGCCTGTATGGCTGTGGATCCACTCTTGCTTTTATCATCTTTATGGTCTGAGTAGCCTAAATGCCTTGTGCATTTTTTATCTTACTAGGCACTATGACCTTTGTAGACTTTGTGGTCAGAAAGTACACTGTGTTCTGTAAATGTTAGTAATTTATATAATCTGTGTAGCAACTATGGCTCAAGTTGCCTAAATAAACTTAGTAGATTTTGAGGCTTGTAAATTCTCTATGGCCCAAATAGATTCAATGACCTAAGTTGCCTCTCGACCAGTAGATTCTCTGTACTGAGTCATTTGTATGACCTGTTAAGCCTGTAATACCTGTGTATCTTTTTCACATGGGTATCATTCATGGCCTCTGTAGCCTAAATTACCTCAGTATTTCATAAAACTTGAGTAGTAACTATGATTTTCACTGCCTGTGTACATTAAATAGCCTCTGTGAACTGTGTGCACTCTATAAATATCTATCCTCTCTCATTTAAAGAGATTGTATGAACTGTCTAGCCTATAAATCTATAAAGCCAAAGTGTAGGCAAAGTTGTCTAAATTTGCTTAGCCTCTATGCCTTATTAGCCTAAATAATCTTAATAATACCAATGACCATGTAGCTTTTATGACATGTGTAGAATCTATGTCCTGAATAACCTGCATAATCTGTATGATCTGTGTAACTTCCATTATCTGGGTAGCATCTATGACATGAGTAATCTTCATGACTTATGTATCCCCTTATGATGAACGTAGACTGTAACATAAAAAGTCTTTATGGCCAAAGTATTCTGTATGAAATGAAGAACCTCTTTGGCCAGCATAACCTCTATGACCTGCTAGACTTTATCATCTACAACATTGTTATGGCATGAGTAGTCTTATAATCTGCATATTTACTATGGCTTTGTCATTCTATCTTTAATAAATTCTATGGCCTGAGAATCTTAGTTGTCCTGTGTAGTCTCTAAGACTTGAGAAGACTATAACCAGGGTATCTTTTAGAACTTGAATATCCTCTGTGTGCTTTGAAGCCTCTATGGCCCTGAGTAGTTTTTTAGCCTGTGTAGCATATATTAAATAAGTATTTTTTCCTGTATTGACTTATTTGGGTATGCCTTCATATCTTCTCTGATTGAGTAGTCTCTTAGAAACCAGCATGACCACCATAAACTTTATGACCAACATAGCCACTGTTACCTATTCAGCCTCTATGACCTGAGCACCCTTTAGTGCCTGAGGAGCCTATATGACTATCTTTAGTGGCTGGCATAGTTTCAGTGACATGAGGAAACTCTATGGCTCTAGTCTTTTAATATCAAGTAGCATCTACAACTGATGTAAACTCTGTGATGTGCATAGCATCTGCAGGCTGTGTAGACCCAGTGATTTGCTTAACATACTTGGTCTGTGCAGACTGTAAGACCTGAGTAGTCTTTATAGTAGGAGTAGCCTAGATAACCTCATTAGCTACTATGATCTGAGTAGCTGCTATGGCCTGAGTAACCTAAATTCCTTTAGTATAATATATATAGTTTCTGTATAGTTTCATAACCAACAAAATCTGTATTTGCTGCCTAGCTTCTATGACTTGCATATCCTCATTTTTTTGAATAGTGTCTATGATCTCCAAACCGTCTTGACCTGAGTATCTTCTATGTTCTGTGAAGTTTTTTATGTCCTGAGTACACTCTATCTTTAGATATATACATATCTAAAAAGATATGTATATCTTTTAACAACCTCAGGAGGCTATAAGTTTAGAGTATCCTCTGTAGCCAAAATAGACTAAATAAAATTAATAACTTCTATTGAGTGTGTAGCCTGTATGGTCCTATTTTCCTCTACTACTTAAGAAATCTCTATTACCCATGTAGCCTCTACAACTTGAGTAAACCCTATGAATTGTGTAGCATTTATGGCTGGAGTATCCTTTATTGATGTAAAACTGCCTATAACCTGAGAGACTCTATAATCTGAGTTAACTCTGAAAATCTCAACCTGTATTGCCTCCATAGCTTCTGGGTCTTGCAAACCCTTTATTGTCTAAATCGTCTCTGTGACCTGTACAACCTCAATTATCTGCAGAACTTTAATGGCATAAATAGCTCTGATGACACCAGTAGCCTCAATAAACTATATAGATAGCATGACTTTTATAAATTTTGTGTACTGAGTAGCCTAAAGGACCTCATTAGTTCTATGATTTTCTTAAGTTATATAACCTGTGTAAATTTTATGGTGTGTATAACCTCTATCCAGTGCATGTCCTATGTTCAATGTGCCTCTATCAACTTGTAATCTTTAGGATCTCTGTCACATCTAAGACTTGAGTATGCTCTATGGCCTGTCCTAACTTCTATGGACAGAATAGTATCTATGGCATGCATATCTTTGTGAGTTGTGCAGACATTATGGCCCAAGTACTCTTTAAAATGTTCATAGGTTCTGTGGCTTTATTACCCTCTATTATTTACATAACTTACAAGATATAAGACGCTGCTATAAACTGCATAGAGTTTATGGCCTGAGTATTCTCTATTGCCTTAAATCTTTCTATCATGTGAGTAGTGTTATGGACTGAATAGCCCTTTTGAACACTATAAACTCTATTGCCTGTATAGCCTTTAAAACTAATGCAGTCGCTGTGGCTGCAGTAGCCTAAGTGACCTGAGTACATTTCATTACCTGACTACCCTCTATGATATAAGAAGCCCCATGTTGTGCATACCTTCTATGACCTAATCATACTCTGACCTAAGTATCCTATGTGATCTCCACAAACATTATTGCCTGAGCTTCCTCTTAGGTCTTAGATGCCTAAATGTTTATATAAGACCCTGTCATCTGCAGATTGCCTCTGTCCTGAGTAGTCTATATAGTCTGTGTAGTCTACATGGCCTATGTAACCTCTATATACAGAGGTATAGAATAGCTTCTGTGATCTACATTAGGTATATGCCCTGCATATATTCTATCACCCATTTCTCCTCTATATCTTATGTAGTCTCTATACCCTAAGTAACCTAAATTACCTCATTAGCCTTTATGACCTAAGTAGCCATTCTGACTTGCTTAGCTCTATAGTTTGCGTAGTATATGACTTACATAGCCTTTATGACCTGAGCACCCTGGATGACCCAGGCAGGCTTTATTGCCTAAGTAACATATATAATCTGAGTTTTATCTATGAACTGCATAGTCTTAATGACCTGGGTAGCTTCTAGTAAATTGTATGTCTCATGGGCAGAGTACTTTCTGTGGCCCTCATAATCTATATGGTCTGAATCACCTCCATTAATTAAGAAATTTCTATGAGTTTCCTAGCCTAATTGTGTGGATAGTCTCTATAACATTCATAGCTTATGTGCACTAGTATCATATGAATTTAAAAAACCCTATTGCCTAAGTACTCTATGACCTGAGTAGTCTCTATGTACTCAGTACACTACAGATCTAGGTAATTTCTTTGGTCTATATAACCTCTGTATTTTGCATTCCCTTTATGTCTTAGTTGCCTTTTTATGTGTGTAGTAAATATTGCCTAAATAGACTCTAAAACCTCCCTTATCTATATAACCTGTGCATACTCTCTGATGTTTATGATTCATGGAAACTTCATTTACTGAATTGTCAAAACTCCCTGAAGAGAATCTATGAACACTGTATCCTTTACAAGGTGTATAGATTCTGTAATCTGTATATTTATTTCTTGAACCAGTTCTATACCATAAATATTTCTGGTGGCCTGAGTAGTATTTATGAAGTGTGTAGACTTTCTACCCTATGTAGCCTTTATGGCCTTAGTATCCTGAAGGGACTAATACATCTATGACCATTTTAATCTCCATAATCTCTGTAGCATATATGGTTTGAGGAGTCTCCATTGCCCATACACCCTCTATGACCTACTTTCATAGCCTCTATGGATTGAGCAGCCTTTATGGTATGTGTAGTTTCTATGGTCTGAGTATACTTTATGACTTTAGTAGCCTATGTCCTGCATAACCTCTATGTTCTGAATAGCTTTTATAACCTTTTTAGCCTTCATGGCCTCAATATCCTATATGACCTGCATACCCTATGAGGCCTAAATAGTCCCTATAACATATATACTAAACCTGATCTGTGTACAATCTATTCTCTCTGTAGCCTCCATTACATTTCTACTTGTTATAAACTTAAATACATGAATGACTCATATAGCCTTTATGAAATTCGGGGCCATTATGACCTGCTAAGTATCTGTGAACTATATAGCTTTTATAATTATTTCTTTGTTGAAGAAACAGTAGTCTGAGTGACCACCATCACCTGCATAGCCTCTATGAATTGAATATCCCTGATGACCAGCATGGCATATGTGTCCAAATAACTTCTGTACTCTTTGTGATCTGAGTAGACTATTTAAACTGAGTGAACTATATGCTCAACATAAACTCTATAATCAGTGTACCCTCTGTGGCTCTGTGTTCTCTATAGCAGGTATGACCTAACATCTATGACCTTATGTTTTAATTAGTCTCTCTGAAATAAGTAGCTTCTGTGACCATCCTATCTTCTATCAACCATACAATATCTATGACATGGAAAAACATTATGACTTTTATAACCTATATTACCCATATAGTCTGAATGATGTTGCAATGTTTAATTGACCTAAGTAGGCACTGTGTCCTACATAGCATCTATGACTGTACAGATGCCATAAGCTGAACCCTCTACACTTGAGTGGTCTCTATAATCTGCATCGCTTCTATGGCCTTTGTAGTCTTTTACCACAGGAAACACTGAACAACTTGCCGTCTGTGAATGATAAATTGTATCACCTAAGTAGCCTCTAAACTAAATAGCCTCTATGGCCCTAGTAGTTACTATGATTGGTGTAGCCTATAAGATTTATGTTGATTCTATGATCTACATACCATCTAGGATCTAAAGCCTTTACAACCTACATAGCATCTATGAAATCAGGAGATTTTATGTCCTGGGTACTATCAAGGACCTATGTATACTCTATGTACTAAATAACCTTTATGGCCAGCATAAATTTCATGACCTGCATAGGCATTATGTCCTGAATATTCTCTTTGATAAGCATATAGTCTATGCCCTATGTGGGCTTCTTTGGACTAAATCTCTTCTATGATCATCATAACATCTATGATTTATGTTTCTTCCACGATAGTATATTATCTATGACATGAATAGATACTGTCATGCACAGGATCAATGTCTTCCATAACATTTATTGCTTGAGCAGTCTATTCAATCTTATTTAACACTAGGATATTTGAAGACTCTGTGACCATGTACTTTTTCTATGTACTATGTGGCATCTGTGACATGTGAATCTTCCATATCCTGCTAATATTTGTGACCTCTATAGCCTCTGTGACCAGCATGGCTAGAATTATGTGTAAATTTTCTGGATTTTGTATTCTCTATGATCTGAATTCCTCTATAATCAGCATAGTTTCTATGATGTAGAAAGCCTTTTAATCTGAGTAGCCTATATGACCTGAGTATCCATATGGCATTAGTAGCCTAAATGACCACAGTATTTCCCATGACTTATTTAGCTTGTATGATCCAAATATTCTTGACGGCCTGAGCAGTCAACATAAATTTAATAGCCCTTAATTAATCTACGTGATTCTTATAACATAAGAATAGCCTCTGTGACCTGTGTAAACTATGTGAATATTAGACTTATGACATGAGTAATTTTTTTTTCTGATTTCCATAGCCTACATGCCCTGAGTAGCCTGTGAAATCTACATAGCCTCCGTGAAAGAATAGCCCCTATGATTATGCTATCCTGTATTCCTGAATAGAATTTATGTATCAAATACCCTCCATAACCTGATTAGCATTTTGTGTATAACAGCATATATAATATTCAAAAATGTAATACTCAAATGATCTTTAAAACATACTTAGTCTCTATAGCCAGTGCCTCTCTGACTTGCCTAAATTTATAGTATGTTGTCCTTTACATGAGTAGCCTCTATGGTCTTTGCAGCCTAAATAATCCTAGTAGCATAACAATCACAGATTTTTATTTTCCAAACAATGGGAAATTTATGCATATCAAAAAAACACTTTTCAATTTTTGGAATCAAGCAGAGGACTTGAGTTTTTGCTCTGTGGTAGAGCATTTGGCATGTGTAGGAGCACTTTCTAACCCTCAACAATTCCCCTCCCTCTTTCCGCATTTTATGCTGATGAATGACACTGTCTGAGAATGGTGCCTCATTGTTTGTAACTTTGGGTCATGATTGGTCCAGGACTGCATATAAGCTTCTGTACTTTGTGGAATAAACAGTGTTTCTGCATCTTGCTCCACCAGAAAAATTTACCTACCTAGGAGTCTGGGTGGAGTGACTCTGTGGACTGCCACCCCAATACCTCATCCCATGATACCCCATTTCATCACCTGAGGATCCCCTTTTATTGTCTCTTGGGACCCTAACTCATCAAGCATATCCATGAGGCATGACTTCAAACAATAGACATATATAAGTCCCTGAATATGAAACTTAGCACTACATATAAATAAATTTAAAAAATAAATTGACAACTAAAAAATAAAAAATAAATTAAAAAAAGAATCAGACAACTACAATATAATACTGGATAAATTTAACAGGCTTCTCTCATCACTGCGTAGATCTCCAAACAAAAGATAGATAAACAAGCCATAGAACTAAAAATATAATAAGTAATATACACTTGACAGACATATATGAAATATATCATCAATTAATGAAGAAATACACTTTCTTCTTCTCAGGAGAATATAGATTATTTTCTAAAATATATCACATCTGGGCTGGGGCTGTAGCTCAGTTGTAGAGTACTTATGTAGCATGTGTGAGGCACTGGGTTTGAGTCTTAGCAACACATAATAAAATAAAGGCATTCTGTTCATCTACGACTACAAAACAAAAATTTTAAAAAAACCTCAATTATATCTTAGACCACAAAGCAACATTTAGCAAATACAAAAAAAAAAAAAAAAGAAAATAACTTTATTCTATCAGATCAAAATAGAAGAAAATTATACATCATCAATAACATGAAAATAGAAAGTTTAACACCTGGATACTATTAGTACTAAAACACCCATGGATAACAGAAGGAATCAGGGATGCAATGTTAAAAAGTATTTAGAAGTAAATGAGAATAGTGACACAGCATGTTAAAATCTCTGGGACATTCTGAAGGCATTCTTAAGAGGAAAGTTTATTGCATTCAGCTCATTTATTTAAACAATAAAAATTCACCAAATGAACACCTTAATATTACATCCAAATTCCTAGAGAAATAATAATAAAGCAGCATAGAACATCTAGTTAAGTTACTTAGGGCTACAGAATGATACTAGTAAGTATATACTAGTAAACATTGATTATGTTGTAGTTTAGGGAGATCTTTAGCCCTTGAATTGACTAACAACTTTTGAGTCCAGTAGGTTCTTTTGATATTTATTGTTAGTGCAAAAGACCAAAGTGGTTGCAAACTTCACAAATCAGCTCAATGCTTTATTCAGGAACAGAGCTTCAAACAGGAGTAGGGAAGGCAAAAGCAAGGTGATGCAGTGCTGGAACCCAGTTTTCTGATGGAAATTGGCCCCCCAAACAAAGAAAGGGACTGAGTTTTTATAGACTTATTTTGGGAGGTGTTCTAGTGGAGACATGCCAATTTTCTGGTGCTTAGGAATTTGGGGATAGTTCCATTAATCAACAAAATGGTCAGGTTTAGTCCCCAGGAATTTGGGTCCAGCAGTTAGGGGATCCTGTGAGCTGCGAACGAGTGTCTCTGGCCTTGCAGGGCACTCCTCCCTTATCTGCAATTAGGCTCAGGGAAACTTTTGTCAGGGGAGGGGTGTTAGCATAGATCTATTTGTCTTTTCCCTCAGACCACATTGTTTTAAATTCCCATTATCTTTTAGTTATCAGGCATTTTTTCTTACAAATCTCTCTTTTCTTGTCTCCAGGCTGACTTATTCTTAGGGGGCTAAACCAAGTGTATGTCTTAAGTTATATTATTATATTATCTAACTATTATATTACTATATTATATAAATAACAATTATTTTTTTAAACACCCAGAAATGGTTGTGTTTTGGTTTTAACTGTTTTTGCTAGATGTTCAAGATCAAGATCGTCAAATGGACCTTGTTTCTATCTATTGTTAAGAGTCACCTGAGTGTTGTTGCAGGACATTCTTGGGGAACTTGTGAGTAGCCTCTTAGCACAGTTTATGTTATGTGCTCTAGGATGGATCAAGGACTTGCTGACCATGTGGCTTCTCTTGGATGCACCAGGGATATCTCCCCTTTCCAGTGATTTTCCTCTTATGAAGAATGCATACTGATTGTTTTTCTGTTCTCTAGTGGTCTCATTAATCTCCATGATTAGGAGGTTATATGGCTCAGATTTGCAAAGCTCTTCCCCTTTTCCCAGTGTTCAGACTGACTCAGAGAGCAAAAGCCAAATATTGGTTTCCTTAGCCTCTTTATTTTAACCTTAATGTCTAAGCCTTGGCCTTAAATGTCCAGCAAGTCAGTCTTACAGCCTTATAGAGTACTAGGACTTAATTTAATGTTTATAACTTTATAGTTATTTTACCTTTTTATTTATTGTCTATCTATAGATGACTTAATCTGAATTATATATCATATCTCCTGTTTGAGATATACAAATTTAAATCAACTAAACTTTGGCCTCCTTTGTTGTTATTTTGACATATAGTTTTAGAGTCTATAGGAATGTCAGTGGCAATATTAACTTTTAAACAAATAAGTCTATTTTTATCTTTTGAAAATACCTTTACATTTTATGTTTCAGTGTAAAAGGTAATATAAGGTTTAAATGGAATGCAACAAAGAAATTAAGATAAAATACAGCCACACTCAAAAGTATGAATAAAACTTGTGATTCTCATTGTGGCCTTCATTAAAGCAAAGTTTCCCAGACTGATACTCATGTGCCTTACATCACAGACCAGTCTGTCACTTTTGTGGTAGTGAGAACAAGGCATGAGTTCCTTTTATCCAGGTTTGTGCCCACTTAATTTTTTTTTTCAAATTCTGCCTGAGTATTTGTGTAATACCAGAAAGAATAATGATTAATCACAAAATAATCTCAGATTTTTCCTTTAAAAGACTATTTTGGGAGCTGGGGATATAGCTAAGTTTTATAACTCAGGGCATGCACAAAGCCCTGAGTTCAAACCCCAGCACCCCACTTAAAAGAGAATCTTGTAGCTAGATATTGGTACCAAGACAGAGTTAAAATTTTTGTAATAAACTATTAAAATTCATCGAACATCTTATTAATACAAATAATGATTATGTTTTTAGGAGAATAAACATATTTTTCTTAAACTTAGTTAATAAATACATACCCTTTAAAAACATTGATGAAGCTGGATGCAGTGGCGCACGCTTCTAATCCCAGGACTTTGGGAGGCTGAGAAAGGAGAATCATGAGTTCAAAGCCAGCCTTAGCAATGGTGAGGTGCTAAGCAACTCAGTGAGACCCTGTCGCTACATAAAACACAGACTAGAGCTGGGGATGTGGCTCAGTGATTGAGTACCCCTGAGTTGAATCCCTGGTACAAAATTTAAAAATTTTTAAAATTTAAAAAAAATAAAAATATTGACCAATTTTTTTTCAAATTTTAGAGGAATCAAGGAAGGAGAAAAAGTAACTAATTTTACTTTTGTCCACAAAACTATACTGCACTCTACTAGATCATACATTATGTTTATAATAAAATACCTGAAGTAAAGTAATCTTACAAATAAAATTATCTTTCCTCACAGGTTTAAAGATTCTACAGCATTGCACATACACCTCATCATCTCCTGTAAGGATTCTCTTGTTGGTATACAATCATGGCATATTGCAATACTAATAGCACAAACCAAATTTAGAGGTAACACCACCATTAAGGAAGCCCATGACACTGCTTGGCAGAAGATTCAAAATTTGATAATAGTTCTCTCATGACAAATTACCAAAATACCATGAGAAATAACTTAATCATCTGTGAAAAAAACACTCCCAAAGACTTAAGAACCTCTCACCAACTCCCATTTGTTTTTTCTTTGTTCTAATTAGTTATACATGACAGCAGAAAGCATTTTGATTCATTACATACAAATGAAGCACAACTTTTTTCATTTCTCTGGTTATACATGATGTAGAGTCACACCATATGTGCAGTCATATATGTACCTAGTATAATGATGTTCATCTCATTTCACCATGCTTATTTTCTCAAAACTTTCTCCCTTTTTCTTCTTCTCTTTTGACAAAATTAAGGCAACCTTAAAAATAAAATATATTCCTTCATCCTTCCCATGACCCTCCTATTATGGATAAGCTTCCACTTATCAGAAAGAACATTTGATTTTTGGTTTTTGAGGATTGGCTTCTTTACTTAGCATAATATTATCCTACTCCACTCATTTACCTGCAAATGCCGTAATGTTATTCTTTTTTAATTCTGAGTAATATTCCAATGTGTATACATACAAAAGTTTCTTTATCCATTCATCCTTTAAAGACCATCTAGGTGGGTTCCACGGTTTAGCTATTATAAATTGAGCTGCTATGAACACTGATATGGCTGCATCCCTATAGTATGCTGATTTTAAGTCATTTGCATATAGAACAAGGAGTGGAATACCTGAGTCAAATGGTGACGCTATTCAAAGTGTTCTAAGAAATATGCATATTGCTTTTCAGATTAGTTGTATCAATTTGTACTTCCACTAGCAATATATGGGTGTACATTTTATTTTTCACATCCTTGCCAAAAATTATCACTGCTTGTATTCTTGATAATTGTCATTCTGTCTGGAGTGAAATAAAATCTTAGAGTAGTTTCAATTTGCATTTCTCTAATTACTGGAGAAGTTGAATCTTTTTGCACATATTTGTTTATTGATTATATGTGGGGGATGATGCCGAGCTACCAGCTCAGGCCTGGCCACGCTGCCCTGGGACAGCCATCACCCTGCCCTTATTGGCTGACCTCTGCTTCCGTATTCGTGGACAAGCCATGGACAATGGACACTTTCCTATCTAAGTGTCCCTGTGCATCCTGCTTCCGCATTCTTTGCTCAGAAATAAGACACCTGCCCCCTCCTCTATATAAGCTTGTATCTCTCCTCAATAAATCAGTTCCTGCTTAAGACAGAACTCTCCTGCTCAGGCGTGGTAATTGTGTGCCGGACGACTTTACCTTTCTCAGCCGTCATGTGGGGGACTCCCGGGGATCCCCTCCTCCCCGCTGGCCGAGGGGGGAGACTGATACCTGGCTGGGAGGACTCCCACATCTGGTGCCCCGTGTGAGGCCACAAGGACCGGAGGTACCCCAAAGCGTCTTGGGGACCTGACCTGTACATAGCCGGCGGACTGAGCGAATACAGGGCAGTCAAGGTAAAGTACCCCCAGAAAATGGAGCAGGCTTCTTCGAGGACAGATGATCCTGGGCTCAAAGCGCTCAAATCTATACTCAAAAGTCGGGGTTTATGGATTTCAAATAAGCAAGCTAAAAAGC